>OMMV01095113.1:4251-14490 GCA_900302635.1 Chatrabus melanurus
TTCAACCTTTGTAGCCCAGTCCCCTTTAACCAACCAGTTAATACCCAACAAAATTCTAAGCACTGACAAAACTCAAATTTTTCTGAGCCAGGCGTGTTGTTGGAAACTAAAGTAACATCTGGCTGAACTACAGTCAAGATAAATCTTGTTCGGACAAGGCCATCACATCAAAATTAACAGAAGTGTTGTGCTTAAACTCCCCCAGAGCAAAATCAGTTAAGCCAAACGCGATCTGAACTTCAGCAAGGTGACAGAGCGACTACCCCTTTAGTTTTGTTCCCATAAATAAGGCAGAATGCACAGTCGATAAAAACGGAAAGTTAATACATTAAGCCTAATCGGACAGTGACGTGACAACAGGTGGAATTAGATGATTTTCTTCATCTCATCATACAACACCAGCACAAACGCGCCGCCCATGCCTCGGAGCACGTTGGACCAAGCACCCTTGAAGAAAGCCTTTCCACCCTCGTCGTGTGCAATTTTACGCCAGCAGTCAATGGTCCCGCTGTACATGATGTCAGCTGAGGAAGGCAAGAAACAGTGTCAGATAAAGCTCAGCAAGACGGGGCTTGAAACAAAAAGTACCTTTGCACAACATTCATACAGTGCTGCCAAAAAGTTCACATACCCTTGAGTTTTTACTTGGGATGGGTACCAAAGCCCCGTATTAAATGGGCCTCGGGACTAAATTATTAATGACCGGAGTATCGATAATGTCCGCCATTAGATACTGCTGTGGCCACATAGGACACTGTTACAGACCATCGATTGTCACTACGTGCACGCTGCGCACACTAGCCTGCGGTGCAAACAGCCTCCAACAGCCTGAGTTCCTGGTGCGATCGTGTGGGTTCTCCTACCTGCTCAGAATCACTGGACAGTGGTGTGTCGAACCCCTCCTCAACACTTCCACGTTGGCAACAGTCCCGCTTGGGAGAATGGCGCGTTGGATAATGCCCGCCTCTGCTACAAAAATGCTGTGAAAGGCTGTGATGCGTTTGAGAGTCGGAGAACAGGATTTGCGCCACTTTTCTCTTGCCTTCACCTTGTTCGCCAGTTGCTGGCTCAAATGTTATAATACGACTGCGCCTTTACTGATAATCTGAGAAATTCAGACTACTATTATTGTTACTACTACTTGGATAATACAGCATCTAATAAAGCTGCAAAATCCTCCGCCATCATCTGCTACATCTGTAAAAATTTTGTTATGCATGCAGGATGACTGATAAAGCCTCTATTGCATAATTTAGTCAGATGGGACAGGCTTTATATGGGGAGGTGGGTGAAGTAATTATCAGAGGTCCTCAGTTTTTGTCACGTCCGAAAGCAATCATTCCAGTCAGTTTTAACAGAGTGTGCGCATCCGTGCCAGTAAATATTTCAGCACCTTTTACCTTCTGTAAGACAATCCATAGCAATGACCTCAGGTTATATTAATCCTGTGTGAACGCACGAGTCACAATTATCCCATCTCAAACATGGAGGCGCGTACAGACGCATTTGGGAAACTGTGTGCATCTTTGGGTCACCTGCGTGTCGCACAACATACAGATAATATAAAAATTTTAAAAAAGTGAACTCGACAAAACTTGAAGTCATGAGATAGTGACTGCAGAGATAAATCCATTCTGTCAGCACTGAGAACAAAGAAAAAGGCACAGAAGCCTGGTAATTTAGGCCATTTATATTGAGGAGTGACAGCTGTGCATCTAGCCCGTTTGTTCATTCACTTATGTCAAGCTTTCTTATCCCATGCTATTCTGTCAAATATTACTCCACCTCCTTACACAAAAATCCCACCCGAACACGGTCAAACTCCAGAATCTTTCAATGATATACTCCATTATTGTGGTGTGTGGGAGAGCGCTCTCATGTGTGAGTGTAGTCATAAGAGTGATTTGATCAAAACAAAGCTGTTGCAGTTTGCTACCTTTGATTGTTTAATTTGAAACTAAAGCAACGTTAAGTCTGTTCTCAATTTGATTTTTCTCCAAAAAGTACTCCATCGATAAGCAGTACTCCTCAGAGGAGTAGTACTGTTAAAATCGTAATACCCATCCCTAACTTTTACATGTTTGAATTTTATAATAAATTAAAATAAAAAATTCAGGCTTCTTTAGATTAAAATTATTACCTTTAAACCCACAGTGAAAACTAATCTCTACAACATGACAACGGCGTGCGTAAGTATACATACCTTTCAGTATGACAGCTAAATCATCACTTTTACAGCCGTGGATACATGAACATTTCCAACTCGAGTACGTTTTGGACTTCATTTCCACCAATCATTAAGAAATATAAACAGCATGGTACTGTGTGGTAAGTTTGCCTGGAGGAGGCAGTTAAGGAAATTAGTGAGGAAAGCCACCAAGACATCTCTGGATTTATCAGCTTCTGTGGCTGTGATTGGGAAAAACTGTCCACAATGCAACTTAACTGTTGCAGCGCCAGTTATACAGCTTCCCAGAGACTCTTAAAAAGATGTAAAATTTCAGCAACAGTTTGCCAAAAGGCAGATGGGAGATGCAAGCCTAGATTTGATCCGTTCTGTTTGAAAATCCTTCTCTGCTCCACTCCACCATAAAGCCGTGAGTGGTGTTGCAACAGGCAAAAGTTGCATTATGGACAACTTCTCCAATCACAGCCACAAAAGCCGACAACTCCTTCAGAGTTGTCATGGCGACTTTCCTCACTGGTCTCCTTCTTGCACAGTCATTCCATTTTTGAGAACCGCCTCCTCCAGGCAGATTTACCATACTGCTGGCATTTCTTAAAGATTGATGTAAATGAAGTCCAAGGCATATTCAGTGACTTTGAAACATTCATCTATCCATTCCCTGACTTGTCTAAAGAAAACTGGTTGCAAGTGTGGTGATTTATTTGCATTCTACTTATGCACACCATAGTTTTGGCCTTTGTTTTTTTATTTTATTAATGTCATGTTGTAGAATCTCTACAAGAGGGCATCATTTCAGAAATTTTGATATAAAGAAGCCTGGATTTTTGTTTTTTCATTTGATGTCATTACAAAAGTGTAAGAGCTCAAGGGTACATGAACCTTTTGGCAGCACTGTATATACACACTACGCAGTTTGACCTGAACATGTCAAAGAGCCACAAATCCAATACAAACACTTACTGGCTTTGCGTCCAGACTGCATCATCATACGTCGGCGGACAGTGTCAAAGGGGTATGAAGTCAGGCCAGCAACGGCTGTTACACTCTGTGCAATCATCCAGCTAATCAATATGTGGGTGTTCTTGGGATCTGGAAGCATTCCTGTAATCACAGAAATCACATCTCATTTGTTACACATCTATAGTTTGCAGGCACTGCAATTTAGATGCATGACGTGTGAAAAATGGGCATACCCTTAGCGGTGTCGTACATGCCAAAGTATGCAGCCCTGTAGATGATGATGCCCTGCACAGACACATTGAAGCCCTGATACAAACCCCGCAGACCATCAGACCTGAAGATCTTTACCAGGCAGTCGGACAGACCCTTAAACTCTCTTTCGTGTCCTGCCTTCCCAACATCGGCTGCCAGACGTGTTCGGGCAAAGTCGAGGGGGTACACGAAACACAGAGAGGTGGCTCCGGCAGCACCACCGGAGGCCAAGTTACCGGCGAAGTACCTCCAGAACTGGGCGCGCTTGTCGACGCCGTCAAGGAAGATCTTCTTGTACTTGTCCTTGAAGGCGAAGTTGAGGGCCTGGGTGGGGAAATATCTGATGACATTGGCAAGGTTACCTCTCCAGAAAGAAAGGAATCCCTGCTCCTTGGGGATACGGACAACACAATCGATGATACCCTTGTAATGCATATCTGCTGTGATCTGCTTGCTCGCATGTTGGACCTAGAAAAGAAAGAAAAAATAAATAAAATCTTACAGATTGGAAATGAAACTTTTTGGGGTGTGACAATTACAAGCTCCCCTTGATGTGACCTTGGTTGGCATTCAATCAAAGTCTGTGCAAGATCCTAAGGTATAATCACAATCCACAAACCCTGTGACGTTACCGCGTACACAAAGTTTCACAGACCACTAACTAGAATCTAACTTGCCCAATGTCAAAGTTGTCCGAGGTCTTGTCGTTTCACCATGACACACAAAGTCTGTCAAGATATTGGCTACGCAATGTTTTGGAGACACGGCCCTCTGATGGTCACAGTTACAATCAAAATGAACAACGCTGAACTTGTGTGAAGTCTTAGTGAGGCTACATTATGTACCAAGTTCCACTTTGTCACACAGTCTTGGTAAAGATACAGCATTACACCATGTCAGGATGGAAATCGAGCACCGGTTCCAAATATTTCAATCCATCGGAATCGCACGCCTCAGACGTTATTAATTCCTAATTGATGCCGCAATGTTTTTCTGTCAGTTCGGTGTTAAAAATCTCATTTCCCATCACTACACAAGGGACCAGAGACCCAGATCCCTGGTAACCAATTAGAACTGAAACGTGCCCAATGTCAAACGTATCCCGATGTCTTAGTGAGATGACCTTGTGTACCAAGTCTCACTGCGATACACAAAGTCTATCAAGATACCGGCTACACTCAAACAAGTTCCTGGAACAGCTCAGTCTTCAGCCACCCAGCTAAAAGCTTTCATTATCATGTGGTTTGGCATTTTGGGAGTGAAAAAAAAAAAATTTGACTTGTTGACCCGGCAGAGAATGTCTCTGGGCCTTCATACATCCACCCCATTTAACCAACAAGTTCACGAGCCGCTTTCAGAACACAATCAATATGTTATCCTCTTCATCTTTACCAGCAAAAAGTAGTGTTATAAATAATAAAAGGACTCAAAGTCTTCTTTGACAGTGTTCCAATGTCACTACAAGCATTTGTCCTTTGTTAGCAACGGTAGCTAAGGTTAACGTCGGAAGCTAGCATTAGCAGCCAAGCTCTTGTAGGTCACTTCCCGTTCAAAGATGACCTCCAATCCTTGAAGCATCACTGCGAGCCCTCTCAGTGATTTTCCATTAAAGACACACACGAACTAGAAGGGTAAAGCGCTCGATGTGCGACAAGGGGCTGACAGCCGGCAGAGGAGCTCAGCTAGCCGGCTAAGGGGCGGCGAGCCGACCGGAAGAGATTTACCTGAAGGAGAAGCTTCACTCTTTCGATCGGAGCGACGGCTGTTTTGGAGATGGCGGCGGCGATACCACCGGCCAAAAAATCCTTGGCGAATGAAATAGCTTGCTCACCCATCGCGAGTTGTTGTTGTTGTTGTCGTTGTTGTACCTTTCAAGTAACCAGAACACACAATAACCGTGGTGTCCTCTAAGGCTGATGGCCTGCACCGACGAAATGGCCGATTGTACGGTCGCGTTTGATATTTATAAAGACAACGGATCGCGATATAAAACGGGAACTGCGGTTGAGCAGGATTGGGCAATCTGTGTAATTGACACGGTTATCCACCAATTAAAACAAAAGTCTTTCACAATGACGCATTCACCGCGTGACGTTGCATGTTAGGGCTTTATGGCTATCAAATCCAGATTGTGTTCCCTCTAAATTCAAACCAGAGGAGATTGGAATATTTAGTAATATTGTACAGTATCATTTTCAAATCAGAGGAATAGGATCATTCACGGATTTGACGCCATATACCCCAGTCGGGAAAAAAAAAGACGGAATACCCTCCCGGAAAAAAAAAAAATAAGACAAAAAAAAAAAAAAAAAAAAGTGGGGAGTCAGGTTTCTCTGTATTAAAAATTCGAAAATTATCCCCTTTAAACTCAAAAACAAATCTCTCCAACATAATAAAAGATGATGTATGTGTATTTTGCTGTGTAAGTTCCTTGGAACTGTTCAGATATGGACCTTAATACATGTTTTATTTATTTATTTATGTACTTTTGATTCTGGAAAAAAGTTATTATAATTATTATTATTACCAATTATTATTTTTACTACCATTTTTATGTATTATATTATTATAATATTATTATTATTACCAACCAAACAAAAAAGCCTCAGTGATCCTCAGATTTACTTTGACTTCTGTTTCATGGCAAACAGTGTGAAGCCAAGATATTTCATGTTTTGTGCGGTCAACTTCATTTCATTTTTAATATACATCCATTCCTGCATTTAAGACCTGCAACACATTCCCAAACAAAGTTGGAACGGGGACAATTTATTGTAAATATAAGGATTAAATCATCATTTTTACAGCCAGTTTTCTTGCAGCATGTCAGGGGATGGATAAATGAACTTTTCCAGGTTACTGAATATTTCTACCATAAAGACTCAGGAGACAGGAAAAAGTTAGAGATTTGAATCCATCATGATAATGTACAGAATGATAGGGCAGTCACTGGCAGAGGTTCTTGTCACGGCAGTGTAGGGGTACGTAGATCTCAGATCCTGCTGTTGGAAGAAGGCAGGGGCAGAGCCTAAACCGGGTGTCAGACAGGAACCGACTGGTGGCACTGGGGTGGAGGAGGTTGCATCCAGATAAGCAACTGCAAGTAGCAGAGAGGTGAGTTAGAATTGACATTTTTTAAATAACGTGCACGTTTCCTGTTGAAAATGAGCTGATGACTGAAAAGGGGACCAGCTGCTTCCTGTTTGATTACAGCTGTAATTGATTAGGTAAATCTGAGTCTTCCTGGCAGAACTTACGCTACGCTATGTCTTGGACTTCATTTACATCATTCATTAAGAAATACAAACAGTATGGTACTGTATGGTAAATCTGTGTCAAGCAGGCAGTTCTCAGAAATTGAGTGACCATGCTGGAAGGAGACTAGTGAGGGAAGCTACCAAGACACCCAATCAAGTCTGAAGGAGTTATAGGCTTCTGTGGTTGGAGAAACTGTGCATAGTGCAACTTTTGTCTGTTGCATCAACAGTTATTCAGCTTCATGATGAAATGGTAGAGAGGAGGATTTTCTTAAAAAGAACATGCAAAATTTCAGCTGTAGTTTGCCAAAAGGCACATGGGAAAACTCAAACCTAGATTTGATCTGTTTTCCTGTCGTGGGTGTCTTGGTGGCTTCCTTCACTAGTGTCCTTCCAGCATGGTCACTCAATTTTTAAGAGCTGCATGACACAGATTTCCCATACAGTACCATACTGATTGTATTTCTTAATGATTGATATAAATGAAGTCCAAGACATATTCAGTAACTTGGAAATGTTCATGTGTCCATCCCCTGACTTGTCTCAAGAAAACCGGCTGGAAAAGTGATGATTTATTCCTTATATTTAGAATAAGTTGTCCCCATCCCAACTTTTTTTGGAATGTGTTGCAGGCCTTAAATGCAGGAATTGATGTATATTAATAAATGAAATGAAGTTGACTACACAAAACATGAAATAGCTTGAGTTCGTACTGTTTGCAATGAAATAGAAATCAAAGGAAATGTAATTTCACAAATATCAATTACGGTATTAAGAAATACAAGCAGATTTATACAGACTGTATAAATCCAAACTATATACAGATTTTACCATTGAGTACCATATGGTGCCTTACATCTTTGACAATCCATGCAAGTTATTTTTATTTATTTGTTTATTTGTGATTCAGTGATACCATAATAAGCCCTGCAATAGACTGGCGGCCTGTCCAGGGTGTACCCTACCTCTCACCTGATGACCGCTGGGATTGGCTGCAGCCACCCCCCAACCTCCCCGAGTTACAACTGGAATAAGTGGGTTTAGAAAATGGATGGATGTATGGATGATACCATAATATATGGTTCTGTGTGGCCTTGACATTTGATCTTTTCTGTTCAAAATGGAACCACTTTATCCTTGAATAACACATAACCTTTCCAACCATTTTTTATCCATACTGGTTGCAAACTATTTGAGTTAAACTGTTATGAACTTCAGTTTGGCCTTTCAAGGTCATCCAAGGTTGAAGGTTGTGTTACCAAAAGAAAGGTGATATATGTCTTCATATTAGTGTTTAATAGTAACCACAGGTGTATCTTGAACCAAATCCAGGTAATCGCCATTCCAAATATCCCTATAAGCATTGGGTCAAAATTTTGACGTTGGCCTGTGACCATGACTTTGAACAGATTTTTCTCCAAATCACATCATTTTGTTCTTGGCTGACCCTCAATCTTTCGACCAAGTTTGGCTCAAATTGGATCAAAACCCTTTGGCCCCAATCTTGAGATGGGCCTCATCTTACACCCGGCACGAAGCAACGCAAGTGTCATTGCTAGTTTCCACCCATCACAGTTTTCATTTTTATGCGCTGCACCCACGTTCTCTAAATCATGTTACCACTTGCGCTCGTGTGGGCGTGTTGGTGTAAAAATGAGGTGTGGTCAGTCAGGCGCAGAGCTGGTGCGTTGATATCATCCGTCACCAGAAAGGGCTTGTGCCATAGACCACCAAAAACCTGGTCTAAAATCCAGTGCTGTTGCCCACTGTATAAAGAACGCAACAGTCAGACGTGCCTTACACAGCAGATTCACAATGCACGTACACTCTGTTTGCCTGCACATAGCATCACCAGTCACCTGTGTAATATTAATATGATGGCGTATTATGGTCACTATAGGCAAGAACAAATCAGACTGGGAGGAGGGAGGAAAAAACCTCATATTTTACAAGAGATCTCTCTCTCTCTCTCTCTCTTTGTCTCAGCTCTCAGAGACAGTCAACATTAAGTGCCTAAAATACACAAGGAAAGGTTGAAAACAACCATTAAATGGAATCAGAGTAAACACTCATGGGGAAAATAAATAAATAAATAAAACAAAAAACCCTCACCTTGCTGCACTGCTTCACCTCAGGGAGCTTTGGTGGCCACTCTCAGCTGTGCACTCTGGAAAGTTGGCTCTAATAGTTTTTTCCCTCTTTGCTTTCAGCTGTCCTTGGTTGGTCTGGGTTATTGCAGCGAATCTGGTAGAGATCCACATTGGGATTTGTCACAAGTTTTACACCAGATGCTCCTCCTAACGCAACTCCAGTTTGACATGGAGGAACACGCTCAGAAGTCCTGGTGTTCTCCGTGCAAGGGAAAGGTGTGGAGAGGCTTTACAGTGAGGAAAGAGATTTTCATGGACAGAGCAAGCATGTGTGGTCACGCAGAGAATCAGCTGGAAAAGTCACATAATAACGACGTTGCTGTAATCATAACTTGGGGGGATATTACGTGCTTTAACATCTGTGAGCTGCTGCTGTTCCAGATGGAATGTGAGATGTAAAATCACACATGCAGATGGACCCGTTGCATGCAAATGTTTTTAAGGTAAGTTAGAGTTGTTCATCTGTCTGAAACTGCTGAGCACTCTGTGCGCACTGTGATGCAGACAGACTGATTCTTCTTTGTCCGTAATAAGGTTGGAGTGTGTGATTCGTGTTTATATTGTGGTTTTGTATAAAACCATGGTTTGTTACGCATCTGAATGATGCATTAGCAGCAAAAACATATTCGTTTTAATGTTAAAATCTGGACCCCTGTGAAAACTGAATCTTCCCCTGTTCGTCTCCACACAGCTCTAGCTGTTGGGAGGATGAAAATTTGTGTTGAGTTCTTGAAGTTGTGTTTTTTTCCTGTTAGGTTTTCTTTGATTTTGTTATTTTTAAGTTCAATTCAGTTCAATGGTTTCATTATGCGCAATCGCACATCGCTGTGTGCAGAGCGTACGTGTGTGGTGAACCCACTTATGTAAGGCCCGTTTCAGTACTGCATTCTTAAAATACCACCACAAAGTCACTTGATCTTCTTCTTCTTCTTACTCTTTCTCTCTCCTGTTAGGGGTCACCACAGTAGTAGGAGGGGCGCTCGGAGGGTGTCTCGCCCGGGGAGTAATTCAATGTAGAACCGCCACTGGCCACAACCAATCTCTAACGTTTGGTCGTGACGTATGTCATGCGTCGTGATTCACCACTAACGGAGCCAGCTGGAAAATCAAACGTTTCCCGAACCCCGTGGGGAGGAGGCCCACAACATCATGGCCACCAACAAAACTCAGCAAAGATTGTTCTTGCTCCGGCTTTAATTTCTGGATATTTGGCAGCGTTGCCACAACGGACCGAATAGCTTCGCTCGCATCTTTCTCCGCCGCCATTACTGAACTACAACTCAAACTGGCGCACGACCTCAACGTCATCGTTCTCAGCCACTCCCTCTGTTCGCTGATTGGACCGGTAAAAAATTGGCCAGAGAAAACCCACGAATATACCGAAAAACCCAGACTGAGTACTGAAGGGAAATGAAAATTGAGCGGAAGTATG
>OMMV01095234.1:0-11148 GCA_900302635.1 Chatrabus melanurus
TGGGTGTGTGGAAGGGGAGACTGGTCGTGTTTGAGTCTTTAGTAAATCAACAGATCCACCCTCTCTGCCTCTTTCTCTTTCCCTCCCATTCCTCCCTTCTTTTTCTCCCCCTCCCTCTCTTACCCAACAACATGGCCTCAGCCAGCAGAATTAGAAAAAAAAAACCCACCGGAGGAAAGAACCAGACAACAGAAAACATTCTAACAGTGTTACAGAAGATTAGTGGGATCATTGTTCTGTTAAGAACCGATGCCTCGGTTAAAAGCTTAACATCTGAGCTCATATCTCCACTGAATTATTTGGGTTGTGAGGACAGTCCGGTCCATAAGTATTTGGACAGTGTAGTGTTGACTTTCAGCTTTAATTCAAGGAGCTGAACAACATAGTCCCTCCTGAGCAGGCAGCTCAGTGGGATATGGAGTTGGGCTAACAATATTTAGACCTGGGTTCGATTCCCGGTCACGCCACCTGTCTCTATCCTTGGACAAGACACTTCACCTGCATTGTCTCAGTCCACCCAGCTGTAAACGGGTACCGGCCTTGGCTGGGGAAGTAGCCGGCGAGGGACTGGCGTCCCATCCAGGGGGAGTCGTAGACTCTCGTCCGCTTCACGCTACGGAATCTGGGGATAAGCACCGGCGCCAACAGGCCTCAGGGCCTGTATAGGGCTTACTTCTTCTTCTCCATTTTCAGAGGCCATCAGTAATTGGAAAAACTAAATATGAGGATTATTATATACCTAAAAGGGAGTTTCGAGGACATTATGGACGTGGTCTCACCGCCGGCTCCGCAGATGCTTTGTGTGAACACAATAACTTGAAAAATATAATTAGTATGCCTTTCAAATTTAACTTGTATACCCCCAAGAGGAAGATCCTTATTGATTTTGACATTTCTGTTATTAATAATAATTAATTAACTAATTACTGTTTTCAGACAGAGAAAAACTCTTATAGCTCAAAACTCTATGGATTTCAAATTTTGCACACACATTGACATAACAATAGGCAGCATTTTTGCAAACTTTGATGTCATAAAGTAAAAAATTAAATAATAGGTTATGTAGTTAACTTTATTATAAAATTAGTCGAGGTGATTATTCTTAATTATTGGAACAATCTGGGGTTTTACAGCAAAATAAATGCAAATTCTGGCTGATCACTAAATTTTTAATAAGTTAAATTAGTTAATTTTATTACTGTTTATTAGAAAATTAGTTACGGTGATTTCACTTCATTATTACAACAATCTGATGTTTTTGAGCTGCTCACTGAATATTTAGAGGCTGAAGGATTGAGGGGCTTGGCGTTTTGGAGATATACCGCTATGTGTCGGGGAGACACGTTAGGCCTTGTTTTGAATACAAAAATCACTTTTCCAGCCAGCATTCTTTACACAATCAGGGGATGGATACAAGAATCTGTCTAGAGTAGGCAGTTTTTAAAAACTGAGCAACCGTGCAAGATGGAGCCTAGTGAGGGAAGCCACCAAGACACCCAGACATCTCTGAAGGAATTATAGGCTTCTGTGGCTGTGACTGGAAACAGAGTCTCCCGCGTGCCTTCTGGCAAGTTTTAGCTTACATTTCATAATTTCTTTTGACGAAGGCTCCCGCCATATTAACTGCCACAGCCAGAATTCTTTCATCTCGTGATGTCATAAGGCAAGAATGAGATAAAAGAACCGAGCTATACCCCCAATTCCTGCTAGTAATGTAAAGACAATTGAAGAACAAGAGGAAAAGAAAAACTGTCACCACTGAAATTTGAGCTACATTTGAACTCTTACATAAGTCAGGGACCAACTGTCTGGAAATTTTCATTGTCATCCTCAACCCACAAAAACGCAGACAGACAGACAGACTGACAGGGGAAATCACATATCTTCTGCCTTCATCTGTTGGTTGCCGTTGGTAACTCTAAGGCAGGGGTCACTAACCCTCCTGCTCCTGGAGATCACTTGCCCTGCATGATCAGGTGTGCTCAGCCAATCAAGAGCTAAGAAACACCAGACTCCACCAATCAGCTGTGGTTGCAGCAGGTGGACATGGAAAACATGCAGGGCAGGTGATCTCCAGGAGCAGGACTGGTCTAAGGGTCTTCATTAGAGTGCAAACCTCTGCTAAGACCCCCAAGATGCATTTATTCACTATGTTAAAGCTACAGGCTGCAGGACTAAAGGCGCACTCTCACGACGACGTTTACCCCAGCGTTTGGTGAACGCAGGGCAAAGTCAAGAAAATTGGCCAAACGTCAGCAAAAATCACATTACCGGAGTTTGTTAGCAAACCTTTAATGCAGCTCGGCGTTCCACAACGTGGTGCTAGCGGAGGCCAGCGGAGGCGGGCGGAGGCCAGCGCTCCATTAGAAGAAGCGGGACTTTTGCCAACATGGCAACGTGCGGGAGAAGGGGGGGTCGACACCCCACTGTCCAGTGATTCTGCGCAGGCAGGGCGAAGCGGCACCCAAACGTTAGCCAGCGTAGACGATCGCACCAGTAACTTAGGCTAGCGGAGGCTAGCTTGGGGAACTTGGTCGTAGCTGAGACTAAGGGTCTCCAAGGTTGTCAGAGGTACGTCGGCAAATGGTCGCCGTTCATCAGCGTAGAGGCGGAGGCCGGCGGACACCGACGTTTACAAATACGTTCGTCTACGTTGGCCCAAACGCCTAGGTGAGATTGTGCCTTTAGTGCCATCTAGTGGCGAAGCTGCAGATTGCATTATGCCGTCGCCGGTCACGATTTTGTTTCCCTTCACGTTTTTGCGTCTTTGGCGACGGGGATTCACGCTCGCTCGCCTTCTCTTGTGATAAACAATATGTGTGATCCACTATTTCACAAAAAATGAGGGTTCTCAAACTTGTTAGCCTGCACTAGCAACCAGTAGACGTGTGCAGGGGAGGAACCACTGATTCCTCTTCTTTTTTTCTTCAGTCTTCTGGCCGTGCTGCAAAAGGCGGAGTAAGTATGTCCCCTTTGGGCTACTGTATCAACATGCTGGTGCAACATGGCGGCCTCGATGAGGGGGGGGCGCTCCCATGTAGATATGAAGGGCTCATTCTAAGCTCATGAAAACACATCGTTTCATTATTGCAGGGAATTAAACACTAATGAACAGATGGTTAAGAACGCTGTGCTCTATTTCTGCTAATAAACGCCCCGAAATCTTGCACACTGTAGCTTTAAACCTATTTGCTTAATGTTGTGGTTCTGCCACACACAAAAAATTAAGGTTTTTTATTCCAGACTCTTTACAGCAAGATTAGTTAAAATTAGTTTCTGAGTGACCAACTAATAATCAAAGAAAGGAAAGAAAATGCGTCAGCTCGGGATCCCATCCTGTGACACGGTCGCTTCCATTAACTGACTCAGGTGATTCTGCACTGGGTTTGTTTTTCCTGTGGCCGCCGCTGTTTCTCGGCTCTGCCAGCCACTTTGGAAGCGAGCCAGTCATTATTTGAAAAGACCATTAAACTCTCAGCGTCACACAACATGCAAAACAATAATAGTAATAATAACAATACGTGTAATTTATTAGCCATCAGCGGACATAAAGGTTCTCCAGGTGTGAGTGCAGATATGAAAAAGGAGATCTATAAGACAACAGAGAAAAAGGGAGAAGAAAGCGAAAGGGACGACTCCTGGGCCAGATGGTCACAGGGAGAGGCCTCACAGCTGTGCGAGTGTGTGTGTGTGTGTGTGTGTGTGCACGAGAGAGACAAACATAGTGTCCAACACCTGCAAGACACTGATATAAAAAATAAAAAAAAGTCCAAAAGCGCCAAAGCTCAGCTGAACTCGACATGGAAAAAAAAAAAAAAACAGCAAAAAGGAGTGAGACACATGCAGCGAGTTAAAGAGGGGAGCGGGTGGAAGATTGAGAAAGTGACAGAACACAAAAATGGCACCGATGCAAGAGAGCGAAGTGGAAAATTTGGGAGTAGATTTGAAGCTCCCTGAGGAGTTGTTCCTCTTCTCACACACGCTGTGGATTCTGTCTGCAGCCAGAAACCAAATATGTTTGTGTGTTTGCACGAGTCCACATGTAATGTTTCTCTGTGCATGCACGTTTCACACGAGCTTCTCCCATTGGCCGGGTCGGGCGATGTGCCACAGAAGGCGAGCATATGATTGGCCGACTGAAATCCCAGTCGTTTTCAGCCTTTACTAGATTGTGTCGCGAGGGCAGACTGGTGCATCAGATTTATGGACACACCAGTTTCCCCTCTCCACACTGCTGCCTCTGAGGCGGATGTGTGTGCGTGGAGTGGGGGGGGGGCGAGAGTGCAAGGAATACAGTGAGGAAAGAGGCTGCTATGGTAACAGTGGCAGTGAGTAGAGGGGCCCTGATGGCTACTTGGCAGCGACACCGGATTCTGACTCGCTGCGCACACGCGTCACCCTGAACGGGTGTGTTTTCGGTGCGTGTTGACCAGAATACATGCTGCACGGAAGTGTGTGTGTGTGTGTGCATCCCCTGTGCTCCAGATGCCCTTAGTCGTGCAAATGGACGACCGCACGAGTGCACATCCACCTAACTTGACTGACGACACCGTCTCCTTATTCCACCGCCATCTCCTGCACGGTCCACCTGTGAAACCCGTCGGTCACGTCTGCCATTCACATTTGTTTGTTTGCTCGTTTAATCATTTAAGTCCTGCTAAATAACCTGCTAAGGTGGTAAGAGGAACTGTTCCACAACAGGGGCTGGTTTTTGTTCCGTAATTGGAATACTTATGTTATACCATATTCGACCGTTTAAGCACATGGGGTCTTTGTGGGGGCCTATGGGGGGTGTCCCTGGTGCTATTTCCAGCATTTGGGACCATTTTTCTGGATCATCCGTTTAAGCGCACACTGCCCGGTGACTACAGCCATGTCCACATTAACACGGCTCAGTCCGAAGCTGAAGATCCACACTGATATGGCTTCAAAAAGGTCTCCAATAAAGAAGATTTTTAAAAAAATGTCTGCATTTATTTTTGGTGCTCAGCAAACAACAGATGTGTTCATCACTGCCACCATGTGGCCATGAGTGGAACAGACAGCTCAGTGGACATTCATTCATTCATTCATTTTCTATATCTGCTTATTCCAATTAAGGGTCACGGGGGGAGGGGCTGGAGCCTATCGCAGCGGTCATTGGGCGAGAGGCAGGGTACACCCTGGACAGGCCACCAGTCCATCGCAGGGCCTCTGTGGACATGTTTTGCTGAATATATCATCAAGTTATACATGTAGATATAGTCAATTTCCACAGGGCACTGCATTTTTGACATCTGATGAATCTTATTGCCCGCTAATTATTTCATAATTAACGGGCTGGTTAATCCTTTATCTCCCAGTGAAAATGTAGTTTGCAGTGTCTCTTCCTCCCAGGTCCTCTTTACTTGCCTCTGTAACAACGCTCACACTCAACTCCCCAGCAGCGCCCAGTACAAGTCAATGGGACTTGGATATCAGCATCAGTGCAACTGTGACGGTTGTGGAGAAAAACCTGTTTTTCCCCGTGGTCTTTAAGGGGAGGGCATGCCTGGAATGTGCACGGTTTTCCAAATCATTCACCCTTCCCTGACATATATGTAAACCATCTGTGGTCCACCTCCCGACCCCAGGGAAGGGTCGGGTTTCAATCACCGGGATCGGTAAAAGTAATTAAGAGCTGGGATAAACAGAGCCGAGCCAAACGTGCAGACTAAGTAGGATCTGGTAGCAAGTGGCTGCGTTCAATAAGGAACGGCACCGTGAGTGCAAGTAAAGAGGACTTGGGAGGAAAATGATGAAGATTACTGTGTGAATACAACCTTTAATTTCCATCAGTCTTTTGAGCAGTTATTTTAAAAGTTGTGATCAGTTATTGACCTGACACAGAAACTCGCATCCAAATCCATTTTTTTCAACAATTTTAGTACATTGTACAATCTATACTACTAAAGGAAGGAGGCAGGTGTCTCTCTGCTGCTATACGTTTCGCCGCGTGAATACCTACGGTTCTATAATTGCACAGACAGATAGTTGACATGCATGCGATGCGTCAGAGGACATTTTTAGCCGCGACTAGCAACCCACTAATTACTTAATTACATATTTCTTCTTTTCCTATACTAAAAGTGGCTGCCTCCATCTTGGATTAACGTCATTTCTGCCGATTGGCACACACGCATACCTCACCTCTCTGCATTGATCGCTACAAAATCCATCAATATCCACCATAAAATCAGGCCGTCCACGCCCCATTCGTCAACAGACAGCTTCAAAAGCCTCCAACCATCAACTATACAGGTATTTATGGCGTTCTTCCACACAGAGGAAGGCGTGGTCTAGTTCAATTTATTTATACAGCGCCAAGTCATGACATGAGTCACCTCAAGGCGCTATATGCACGAGTAAGGTCGAGTCCTGACCCACCCCATGAGCAAGAACACTGGCCACAGCGGTAAGGGAAAAACTCCACTAATTAATCAAAATAAACCAAATTAATGCAATAAATTATTGTCAGCGCCAGATTTTACATCATTTGTAATATAATTTCTATTTTTTAAAAATCTAATTTTAAATACAACCCCAAATCAAAAAAAGTTGGGATGATATGGAAAATGTAAATTTAAAAAAAAAACGCAGTGATTCTTACATTTGCTTTGTGTGGTCGACTTCATGTCATTTGTTAATCCTGCATTTAAGGCCTGCGCTTTAAAGCATTTACCACTTTGTAATGTTGCCGCTCCTTCTCGCAGCACTTAAAAGACGTTTTTGGCACCGAGGATACCAATCGTCCCGTCCTCGTGAAATCTCGCACTTTCCCGCCCTATAAGGAAGGTAAAACGCGATAAAGCTGAATAAAACTGTAAAGGCAGCGTCGTCCTGCTGTGCTTGCTGGTCTCCGTCTCGTTTTGTGGCATCAGTGCGGAGAAGAAGAAAAAAAAACTTCTTTGTTGATATATTTGTCTGTTTCAGGTCTTATTTGTCTCATTCTTCATTCATTTCAGATTTAGTGTTTTACTTTGTGCCACCCCCTCAGGCCAAACCTTCTGTCACACCGTGCAGAGGTTGCTGCCGGTGCACGTGGACACGTGGACAACAGTCAGATGTTCAGCGTAAGTCTCAGTAGCTGCTTTGATTCTCTCTAATTTTTTTCCTGTTTGCATATCTGGGTCATGCAGTAGTAGTCTGCTGTTGCTCTGTGTGCGCACGCGTGCGCGCACGTGTTTACACAGCCTAAACACACATTTCAACTCGGCCTGGAAAGAACAAAGTCCAACAACGAAACGCACAACATCCAGGAAAACAAATGCAAGATCCCAGCCCGAAAAGAAAAGACACACAAGCGTCGAATTTACTGTCGTGTGTCCACGTGCAAACCCGTCTATCTGTGCGCTCCCATGGATGGCCTTGCTTCCCAAAGAGGAGGTCCCCGGTTCAAGTCCACCTGTGGCCCGTTCTCCGTGCACATCTGGAGTTGCCTCAGGAAAAGTATCTGGAATAAAACTTCTGCCAAATCAACATGTGGATCCATTCCAGATCTGCTGCGGCAGCCCCCGGGCAAAACAGGAGCCGCCACAATATTAGAATATGCTCATCGCTATCGCTGCAGCTGGTAAATATGGAGCTAATTTTAATTCATTTATACAACCCCAAATCAGAAAACGTTGGGACGATATGGAAAATGCAAATAAAAAAGAAAACGCAGTGATCCTTACATTTACTTTGACTTCTATTTCACTGCAGACAGGATGAACCAAAGATATTTCATGTTTTGTGTGACCATCCTCATTTCATTTGTTAATATACATCCATTACTGCATTTAAGGCCTGCAACACATTCCAAAAAAAGTTGGGACCAGGAGGCACTATATTCTAAATATAAGGATTAAATGATCACTTTTACACCCAGTTTTCTTGAGACAAGTCAGGGGACGGATACATGAACATTTCCAAGTCACTGAATATGTCTTGGACTTCATTTCCATCAATCATTAAGAAATACAAACAAGTTTGGTACTGTGTGGTAAATCTGTGTCAAGTAGGCAGTTCTCAAAAATTGAGTGACCATGCTGGAAGGAGACGAGTGAGGGAAGCCACCAAGACACTCATGACAGCTCTGAAATAATTATAGGCTTCTGTGGATGTGAGTGGAGAAACTGGGAATGGTGCAACATTTGCCTGTTGCATCTCTATTCACAGCTTCATGTTTGAGTGGAGTAGAGAAGGATTGTACAACAAGAAAACAGATCAACTCTAGGCTCGGGTTTCCCACGTGCCTTCAGGCAAACTGCAGCTGAAATTTCGCATGTTCTTTAAAAGAAACTCCTCCTCTGTACCACTTCATCATGAAGCTGTGTAACTGGTGATGCAACAGACAAAAGTTACACAATGCACAGTTTCTCCAACCACAGAAGCCTATAACTCCTTCAGAGTTGTCTGGGTGTCTTGGTGGCTTCCCTCACTAGTCTCCTACCTTATTTTATTTGCACTTTCCATATCGTCTAAACTTTTTCTGATTTGGGGTTGTACATAATAATTGGTAGCAGCGTCCACGATGGATGAATTTGTGCGCACGCCTTGCAAACATGCGAGTGTGTGTTTGTTCACCACGTTACCTCTGACGTCTACATCATCGCTCACTCTTCACTCACTGATCTCAGGTCACTTAATGTCTGTTTTTTACCCTCTATCGCTCTTCATTCGCCCGTCTTTCTCCAGCCAATCCAGTTCCTCTCCACGCCTCGCCACATCCCCCTCCGTCCATCCCGTCCCGCATTAGGCACCATCTCTCTCATGTGTGCAGTGCAGGCAGACCCATCATTACCCCAGCATGCAAGTATTGATCCACTGCCCCAGTGTGTATGTGTTATTTTAAGAGGCTCAGACCTGTAATCAGCGTGTTAATGATAGTTGTTGCCAAAGCAACAAGTTCTGTGCGGTTATTCCCGGCCTGTGGACACCAGCAAAAAAAATCTGGCATTCTGAACGCACACGGACACAGATAAACAAACACACAAACGTGCACGGAGAGGGTGGAGGTGTGCTGGGATTCCACTGAGGGTTTGAGTGCTAAAAAAGCTAAAGCCGTGAACGTGTTTCCACACAGATGTGCATCGACATTACACTCCAGATGGTACCAGAGGTAGATGGTCGACTCTCCAATCACAGCCACTGACACTAGACCTTTTCGCAAATAGCCAAAATCGACCCACAATGCATCGCTTCGTGACCTTTTGCGAAATTTTGGCCGACAGAAGTACTTCTGGTAGCTGTAACTGCAGTGTGGACGTTATCTCGCAGCGCCGGGGAAATAGCCACATTCTGTAACCATGGATGATCGCGAAGAATTCCAGAATCTGACGGTGCCACAACTGAAAAAAATTCCGTGTTCGGGCTAACGGGCTAACGACGGCAGGAGCTGTTGAGTCTCGCCGAGAAAGCTGTCCAATTTTATCCCGTTTTGGAAAAGTGTGACCAGGAAGAGTCGCAGATAAAAAAGACGGCGGGTGACTGAACGTCACGTTGAACTTGTGGAACTTGGAAATATCGAGGGGGACAACGACTTTGTTTACGTACGGAGCCGTGTGACGCCAGAGCGTCGCACGGCGGGATGCGGTCGTGTTGCAGGGTAAGCATTTATTAGTTTGTCCTCGTCTTAGAGGACAAACATATTTGGTGTCTTTTTAACGCGGAAGTACAGATGTCTGCCAACCTCGGCCAAAAAGGGCAAAACGTGTCATGCGCCCCCTACGGTGGCTCATAAATAACTTTAAGCGGTAGTCTATTGTGAGTCTATTGGTTGCGTCCCTCATTCATGCTATATTGCAGAAACAAGCAGCAGTGGACTTGGCGAGCAGCAGAAATTTGAAAACCATGCAGTTAAATCGCACATATGTTGAGAGAGGCAGAGAGAGAATGAAGAAGTGTCTGCTTCGGCTACATTCATAAAAAATTCTTTCCACGGGGTTGTGTGGAGGAATAACCGTGTTGAGTTTTGCAGCGTAAACGCTGTTAAGCGATCCGAAAATAACAATTTTCTTCTCTGATTTAGAACATTTCCGAGCGGAAACGGTGCCTTTGTCTCTCACGGATAACCACACCTGCTCCTAATCCATCATCAATCCAGCAGGCTTTATTAACATGATGTGTTGCCAAACAAGTTCCAATATTAAAGACAGTTAAGGAATGAAATGAATGATAACAACATAAATACCAATAAAGTAATGAAATAAATGAAAAAAACATTGAAATAAGAAATACAATATGGAATAAATATAATAAGTCATCAATATTACTGTATTTTCTGGACTATAAGTCACACTTTTTTTTTACTTGTTTGGCAGGTCCTGCAACTTAAATGTAAACGACTAAAATGTATCGTCATTTTCAAAAGTTTATTTACATTCAGTGAGATGGACGTGCGCACATTTAGCGCCTTCTTGATGTTTTCATCTGTTCAGTGGCAACAAGAAGCTGTTTACTCTTGAGTTCTTTGTGCCTCCTACAATAACATTAATCGGCCTGTTAGCTTCTGCTCACTAACACTGTGTTTGCATTATGAATAAATAATGTGCCGGTTAAATTCATTTTGCTCTTGCTGCATGAAGCAGTAGCACCATGTTTCAAAAATAAATGCGACTTATAGATATTTTTTCCTCTTCATGACGCATTTTTGGACAGGTACGACTAATACTCCGGTGCGACATACAGTCCGGCAAATACGGTATTCACTCAAATAAAGTACACATTCCCAAACTTAAGAATGCTGGGGTCCACTTTGAAATTTGAAAATCATCTGGGGCGATTTTCCATATTTTATGTTAAAGTAGGTCAGACAAATAAAGAATAACACAAAACTGTAAATAACTTTATTATTTCTGATTACATTTTAAAATAATCAAACATTTTTTTAGGTCCCTCCAGGACACGCTGGAGGGATTATATTTCCCAGCTGACTTGGGAACGCCTCGGGATCCCCCAGGAAGAGTTACAGGTCTTGGCCGAGGATAGGGAAGTGCGGGCTGAGCTGCTTGGTCTGCTGCCACCGCGACCCAGACCCGGATAAGCGGCAGAAAATGAATGAATGAATGATTTTTTAGGTAACTTTAAACTTTATTTTAAAATTGGAAATCAGACGTTTTTTAAATTATTATTTTTAATGACCTCTCA
>OMMV01095261.1:1474-13154 GCA_900302635.1 Chatrabus melanurus
CCCCCCCCAGCCAAACTCACACTCACTAAAAATATAGTTGGGTTCCTACTTGCTTTGGATTAAAAATCAAACTTTTATAATACTTTCAAAGCAACCCTGGCTGACCTCCCTCCAAACAAATGCTTACCAGTTTTTTCTGTGCGCATGTATGCAGCCGTACAGCATTGTGCACATTTGTAGGCACCTTTAGAATTTTGAATCTTAATTAAAGCAAAAGTCAAATTTGAAAATTTATTTTCTATTTCTTCAATGAAATTAATCAATTATCAAGTTATAAACTGCATTTCCAAATTTAAAAAAAACTTGATTTCTTTGCAGATGCACATAATAACGCAAAGACAGTTGCTGCTAACTACTCAGTAATAAAGTGATTGTAAAAACCTGATTAAATACAGTTCAGTTTTCTTATAAATTGCAGGAGACCATCTAAATGTATTTTTTAAAGGTGATGATAGTCATTATTTTCAAAATGGTTGAGGCAAAATAAACGTGCCTAAAACGTTTGCGCAGTTGGCTGTCCTCTCTTCTCAGAGTTAATGTGTCCAGTCCACTGGATGGCATTGTAACACTGCCAGTGTTGGCATTTGATGTGCAGAAAAACTATAGATATTTGAAAAGGGACATCCCATTTTGTTTGCAGTAACAATTTCTCGGCTTTGGAAAAGCCTAGGTATGTACCCTTTAAAATGCAGTGAGTAGATAGATAGATAGATAGATTGAGTCCATTCCATAAAGTTTGTTAATATGATAACTTAAAAACAATAAATGCTATAATCTTGTACGTGTCCGAATTAAAAGGGCATTTAATGAGGACAAACTCATTACATTCTGGTGAACTTTGATGCACCAGATCAATCAAAACAGCAACTTTGTTTTGCTTATGAAATATCCCATAAGCTTGCCTGTCACCTACTGAACACAGCCATATGCTCTATCGTCAGTGGGTGCTGGATAAGTAAGTCCTTATAGGCCCTGAGGCCCATCAGGCTGGTGCCTATCTCCGGTTTCCGTGGCGTGAAGCCGACGAGAGTCCACGACTCCCTCTGGACGGGACGCCAGTCCATCACAGGTTACTTCCCAGCCAAGGCCAGCATCCATTTTACAGCTAGGTGGACTGAGACAATGCAGATTAAGTGTCTTGTCCAAGGGCACAGACAGGTGGCACGAGTGGGATTCGAATCCAGGTCTACATATTAGTACACCAGCTCCTAATCCACTGAGGAACCTGCTCTACAAAGATAAGTAGAGCAGGGTGCTGGATGGATGATGGAAAATTAGGAGCAGGTGCGGTTGTCAGTGAGAGAAACACTGTGAATGGAGTGGGAATGGGGGGACCATGAGAGACAGAGAGGGACCATTTGCATATAGAAATGCACTTAAACAGGAAAATCATTACTTTTTTAAAACGGCGTTTATAAACACAGTCACAACCACACAACCCTGCAGAAAGGATTTTGTATGAATGTTTCTCAAGCTGTCACTTCTTCACTTGTCTCTCTGCTTCTCTCAACATATCTGTGGTTTTGAAGTTACATGTCAGAGGAAATGAGCTTGTTTGACAGTTTCGTTCATTTCCAAAGCCTCGGTCTGCTGGCCACCAAGGCCACCGCTGCTAGTATTTACTGGGTGACTATATAAGTTCAAATATTTGGTAAAATAAATGTGAAAAACAGTACATTGTTGTGTTTCCTCCCTTTCTTCATGTTTGTGGCACTGACTGTACTGTTGTTTGAATAAAGTGTTTTTCTTGTTTACATTTTGATTTGAGACAAGCACCTACATGTGCTAGCATTTCAAATATGTTGAACTTTGAACATGCCTTTGGATGCATATCCAATGAGTGTAGCGTGGGGCAGTGACTGTCCTCACAACTGAGAAGGGAATGCTGTAAACACACACATTAGAAATTCCAGTATTAGTTTCCTGTGGCCTAGCGGTTAGTGCAACCGCTTTCAGTGCAGAAGGTTGCCGCTTCGAGGCCACCCCTGCCCATTTTCCATGTAATGTGGAGTTGCGTCAGGAAGGGCATCCGGTGTAAAACCTGTGCCAAATCTACATGCAGATCCATGTGGGATCTGCTGTGGCGACCCCAAGTTGAAATTGGGAGAAGCTGAAGGTAGTTTCCTGTCAACACCATAGTAAAAAAAAAAAAAAACCTGCATGGGGAAATGTCCTATTAAGAATGCAGTTTTCCAGTGTGTTAAAATAATTTATGTTTGAAGTAAATGCAGATAATTTCAAGCAAATGAAATGGCTAATGCTAACAATATTTAGCAATAAAAGCGAAGTTGAAGAAGCGTTGTGTCGTGCCACTGACAGTTCTGGGGTTCTAATGACCCGTTCAGACCAATGCAGTCTTCTGGGGTAGGGTGAAATGTCGACATTTGTGTGACATGATCTGGTCTCTGAATGCTTAATTTTGGTTAAGATATGTACAGTCAGGTCCATAAGTAGTTGGACTGTGACAATTTTTGTAATTTTGCCTCTGTACCCCGTCACAATGGAGTTGAAATGAAACAATGAAAACGTGCTTGTCGTGTAGACTTTTAGATTAAATTCAAGGAGGTTAACAAAAATATTGCATTATACAGCTTCATGGTGGAGTGGAACAGAGAAGGATTTTCCTAAAAAGAAGTGAAATTTCTGCTTGTTTGCCAGAAGGCACATGGGAGATTCGAGCCCAGATTTGTTGAGATTTCCTGTGTGAAAATCCTCTGTTCTACTCCATCTTGAAGCTGAAAAACTGGTGATGCAACCGACAAACTGAACTTGCACATATTCATGGACTTGGAAATATTCATGTATCCACCGCCTGATTTGTCTAAAGAAAACTGACTGTAAAAGTGATTGTATTAAAAAATAATCCTCATATTTTGTTTGTCCAATTAGTTATGGCCTCCAAAAATGGAGGGGCTGTGTATAAAAAAATGGCTGTAATTCCTAAATGGTTCAATATTTTTTGTAAAACACCTTGAATTAAAGCTGTAAATCGACACTACAAACACATCTTGATTGTTTCATATCAACTCCATTGTGATAGAGTCAAGAGTCAAAATTACAATAATTGTCTTACTGTCCAAATACTTATGGACCTGGCTGGCTGTACATGAAGTTGCAGGAAATGGCCTCCACTGCCTTTTGGAAACTGTAAAACCTTTCAGTTTGGTGGAGATCAGCTGAAAGGGTTTTTGAGTACACAAGAAAACCATATTGGAACGGCACTCAGTAAAGCGCATCCCTCTGCCAAGGCTGAACAATCACAGATATACATACCTGTGTCGCTTATAAGGACAAAATAATGAAATAAAATTCTTGCAAAATTCTGGCTACGCCCATGTTTATCACATGAAGTGTGATATGTTGGAATTTTTTTTCTTTTTACTCATTGTTTTATTGTCAATTTGAAATTTACAGAAATAGACTAACCGGAAAAGCTGTTTCACCAAAAGGTGTTTGTGTGTCTCCCCCCCTTTTTTTTTTTTTTAACCTTTTTTTTTTTTTTTTCTTCCTCGAGTGTGTCCTTGCTCAATGTGGCGATCCTGTTTTGAAGTGATGGATGCGTGACCCTGACTTAATAGAGTGCATTGCTCTGGGATTGGAGAGCAGTCAAGGTTATGTGTTATTTAATTCGATGAGGAGAAGCAGACTGTCTGCACGTGGTCTCGTGCACTGTCTTCACATGGTCTGTTTTTCATTTATGAGCCTAGGACTCATTTTGCCACGAAGCAAAGCCTTTGGGCTTCACATTCTGTTTGTCCTCCTTTGATTCCAATTTCCAGCCCAAGTTTGAACTAAGTGGAAATGCATGTCGACATACGAGCATGACTCTGCTTTCACTGGCAATGAGACGGGAGGATGAAGTGTGGAGCGTTTCCTGTCATAGTAACGCATGTCATATGGGAGTTGTTGATTGGCTAATTGTGTTCCTCCTGTGTCCTTTCCTATCATGAATATTCATGCTGCTGTTTTAATGTGCAGTAAAAAATGTGTGCGCATGTGTGTGCGCGTGTGTGTGTGTGTGTGTGTGTGCAGTTTACCCTTGACAGGGCAGGCCTACGCTGGCACATTCTCCCATCTGTGGTCCAAACCTTTGCTCCCAGCTACTACATTTGGATTCTGCAGTTGTAGCCTGCTCTATTCTTAGATTTCTCCTCAACCGTGAGCGTGGAGTCTGATATGAAATTTCAACAACAACAACAACAACAACAACAACCCATCCACTGCAACTAATGCTTATGTCTGTGCCAATGTTGCGACTCAGTTTGGATAAGATAAGCCCAGGCTCTGTTAAGTGGCCGCATTCTGATTGATAAAGCCGATCAATAAGCAATGGATGCTCCAGTGTGGCGTTAGGATTTCTACAGTGTCATATCTGAAATGTCAAGAAGTCAATGAATCCTTGTATCCTTGAGTCAAGACTGAGTTGGATAAGTGGGATCAATATCAGGGGGTGAGACAGGCAGCAGGAGCAGGCGAGGGTCACCTTCATCCATCCCTACTGAATCAGCAGTATCTCTTTTACACTTCCATGCACACACTTGAAGGCCTGCTTAGGTTACCAAACTGCAACCTCACAAAAACGCTCATTAGAGTGAGCTGAATCTTACTCCCCCCTTCTTATAAATTATTTGTTGATAGGCTGTCAGGCGTTAATATCCGCGTTGATTCTGCTGGTTTTTCTCCTTTTCCTTGAAGAATCAGCTGCAATTTATATCGCGTCATCTTTTAATTTCCCCCGTATTTTTTTTTTTTTTCCCTGCTTCTTTTCGTTGTCTCTCTTAGCCATCATAATTGCGGAGGAGCTGATCTGCTCTGGTTAATTAAACTGCGCTCGCTTGCTGATGAGAGCTCATCTCTGATCGGAGCGAGGAGTGTAATGTGTCGTGGCAGATTTAGGAAGCGGACCTGTTGTCGCGTTGGTATTTCAGAGGAAAGAATGTACACACCACCACAAGACATGGCCAAATTATGTGTCTCCTGCTCTGACCTCTGTCTCATGTGGTTAAAAATATGTTTTTCCCAAAGGGGACATCATACATGTTTGTGTGTCACTTCAGTGCTTAATTATGTTGGTCTCTCACATCCTTTATATGCAGCTTTTATAATTTGTGTGTGTGTGTGTGTGTGTGTGTGTGTGTGTGTGTGTATTATTTTCATTACATGATCCACCATGTTGGTTGGCAAGAAAGATTTTCTCTGGTTAGCACAACTAGCAAATCAATAATCCCATTCTTCAATATTCCTTAATTTTGAAGCTTCCGGTTTGAAGGACATATGGTGGTTTCATGTTCAGCATATAGCTTCACCAATCAGCATGGATAAGCTGAGGGTATTTTGTACTGTAGATTTCAATCAGACCCAGAAAGATGAGCTAAATGGTTAGCAGCGATGCAGTCACTTTCTAAAAGTAGGATATTTAGTCAACATTTCCTAAATGGTAAGTAGTTCTCATCTTACTTTTGCTTGCTTAGCATAAGTTAATGTAGATAAAACTGGAAGGGGTGCATATTTCAAATTTTTTCACCTCAGGCAAGTCTGCAGGATTTGGCTGTGTATGGATGTGTATGCTCCTGTGTGCACAGAGACGGGAGTGAGAGAACAGTCTATAGATACATTAACATCTTCATATGTGATACTTTGTTCTTTCTCAATAATATATGCTACAGTTGATGAGTTCATTAGGAGTTGTTAATGAGTGACACATTATTCATCTGCCTCTGGTTCCATTCTGGTCCTCTGAATTTTGGGTGCATTTGTCCTCGGGCTATTTTGGACTGGATTTCATTAATCTGGGCTTAGGTTTGAACAGGATCTTTGTTTGTTGTGTCTAGGTTGTTGTGTGTTGTGTATGGGTTTGGATAGGAGATGTACGAGTCAATTTCGGCTCAGTTCCAAACTTTGATTTGTGTTGTTTGATTGTCAGTTACCATGATGTATTGACAAGTTGAACCAGTCTTAATTGGTTGTGTAGTTTGTGGAAAAAAGGGAATGTGTTAAATTATTCAGGCAGTTTGTATGGATCCTGCAGTGGAGTAAACATTTCGCCACTTATTGTTCCTTAGCTTTGCCATCTAAGTGTTAAATGTATTTTAAAAAATTCAGTTCAATTCAGTTTATTTATACAGCGCCAAATCACAACATATGTCGTCCCAAGGCACTGCACATGAGTAAGGTCTAACCTTATCTAACCCATGACCAAGCACATTGGCAACAGTAGTACCATAAACCGGGGTGACAAGGGACAAAAGTGAAAATGGTTTTCTTTTGCCCTTAAACCAGTGAATTTACAAAGAAAATTGTGAAACATTGCATTACTTTTCTTGAAAAAATAACTAAACTTTAGTTAGCAAACATCTCATTGGTTTAAGAGCAAAAAATAGTTTTCAATTTTTGTCCCTTGTCACCCTGTTTTACGGTATGGAAAAACTCCCTCCAGTGTTTTTAGCAGACCACATGAACAGGAAGCCAATGAAGGGAGGCCAAAACTGGGGTAATATGGTCAAATTTTCTTCTCCTGTTTCGAACTCTAGCAGCAGGATTTTGAATCATTTGAAGACCTCTGATACTAGTGTGTGGCAAACCAGAAAATAAGACATTGCAATAAACAATTCCAGATGAAACAAAAGCATGAATCAATGTTTCTGCACACACCACAGACAGAATAGTTCATTTCTTTGTGATGTTACGCAAATGAAAGAAAGCATTCCTTGTAATTTCCCTAATGTGTAAGTCAAAGGACAGCGTGGGATGAAATGTCACCCCAAGATTTTTGGCTTTATTACTAGAGGCGGATTTGTGCTTGTGCTTTGCATCCAATAGTGATGGGCTCATTTGTGCGATGAGCGAGTGCGTCCTGCATCTCTTTTGGCCACCAAAATGGTGGCTTCAGCTTTTTCAAGGTCATGTGACAGTATAAGGTCTATACCAGAGCTGTCACCAAGGGGGCACTCAAGGGAGCCTCAGCACAACCATCTACAACCAAACTGAAGTCACGTTTACATGTTGGCTGTCAGCTGTTGATGGGAATCTGCAAGTGCCTTTCACTTGTGTGGCGACAGGTCATTGGCAGTCAGCGAAAAACAGTTAAAGGTGCTGAATTTTTCCACTGACAGCTTGCGGAAGCTTCCACCTTTTTTTTATTATTAATTATAGGAGACTCAAAAAGGACATTTCTTCTAAATAGTTTAGAAAGTAGGTATCAGATGAATGCTGCATTCACATGTTTGTAGTAAAACAGTCATACAAGTAATTATAGCAGAAATAATGTCATCTGCTGCAGAGAGTACATGATGACATCAGATGCTGTATTTTTTTCTGTGTTAACAAACAATAATAATGAAAATAATAATAATAACTCTGAAAATGCATGGCATTAAGGGGCGAGGCAGAGCAATGTATATGTGCAGGTAAAGCCATAGTGATTATATCACATGTAAAAAAAAAACAAAACATGACTTACTGTCTTTTGAAACATACATTTAGTTTTTTAAAATGCATTTTAAGAGTGGATTTACTTTAAATATAACTTCAGTTTTCAATGTCATTGAACAGAAAACCAAAAAAAAAGATAAACACATTTAAGCTGGAATTTAAAGAGTTAAAGTAATAATAATAATAATAATAATAACAGACAATAATTTACATAATGGAACAATACAACCAAGCTTTAGCATTTTGTACAATGGTATATTAAAACTGGAAGCTCTGGTTGTGATTGTTGCTTAAAAAGCCAAATTTTTGTGATGCTAAAGATTTATTTTGCTGTAATATCACGCAATTTATTCACATTTAACTGTTTTATAACTGGGTGTCTCTGCACTTGAATAGCTCATGTCTCACTTGATTGTCTTTACCCATCGTTAAAGATGAAACAACATCCAGTTTGTCTTTCTCGCTGCAGAAAATGGAAAAAAGTTGAAAATTTAAAATTTTTGACGCCACATCCTGCCACGGGGCACGGAGGCCGTGTTCTCAGCCAGCTGTGTCGAAATTTTGCTTCGTCCCCTCGTTTACTCTGCATACATAATTACTGTGCATACCGTGAAATAAAAGCAGTATTATTTACAACCCCAAATCAGAAAATGTTGGGACGGTATGGAAAATGCAAATACAAACAACCCCGCAGTGATTCTTTACATTTCAATAATTTTCTCAACACATTTGTTGACAAACTGGAGATTCTCTGCCCGTCTTTGCTCCTCAAAGACTCAGCCTTTTGTACCAAATCATGATTACATTCACCTGTTGACATCACCTGTCTTTAATAACATCGTTATTGACTTATTATTTTTTACCTCATTACTAGCCCTAAATTGCCCCCATCCCAACTTTTTTTTTTTTTTTTTTTGGAATGTGTTGCATCCCTTAAATGCAGGAATGGATGTACATTAACACATTAAGTAAAGTTGACCACACAAAACATGAAATATCAAACTGTCTGCAATGAAATAAAATTCACAGTAAATGTAAGAATCACTGCTTTGTCTTACCATCCCAACTTTGTCTGATTTGGGTTGTAAGATAAAATTGTACTTATATAGATTACTTTGTGTGTGCACCTTTGGTTATATGTGTTTTTATCAGCTGTATGTTGTCACTGTGTGTAACAGAGATATAGTTTTACGTTTTCAGCCCACAAGCATTTAATCTTTTATTTCCAAATCTGCCCCTGCTGTCTGTTTTGTGTTGAGCACTTCCGTGCCCTAGATTTGAAAGTGAGCGAGCATCAGGGAGCTTTAGTACACCCCATGTTGCTCGCACAGTTTGGTGTCAATGTTCGGAGGGAGGGGTCAGGGCACAGATGCTAGATAAGACAGAGAAGAGGCGGCTGGGAGTACTCGGTTTATTATACATCTTTATGACTGTCTGCCACTCCGCCGGTCTATTAGTTCAGCTAAATTTAAGATGACTGATTATTTAAGATGCTTTACCAGGCACGCGTCCGAAAGGACCCACGGGAGAAAGCTGCAAGATTAGCAGCAGTGAGCTTCAGTACCACTTAGACTGAGGAGATGAGCTTGGAATGGGTTCAGCCAAAGGTTTTTATTTTCATTACCTGTCCTGAACTTTGCACAGAAGGCTTCATTTGCAAGTCGGACTGTAGGACTGGTTGCTTAAAATATGTATTACGTAATTTAAGTTCAAGACGTTTGGTGAAAATTTAATGCTTTTCAACCAAGACTTTAAATGTTTTAAGTGTTGATGGCAACATGAAGATAAATATTTTATTAGTTCATCCTGGGCCGAAGGCCAGATGAGCTCCTGCCGTCATGAGGCGTCCATCGTCCGTCTGCCCATCTGTCCACAATTCAGAAAAGTTTTCAACAGATTTCAGTTCTGATTGTTTTGTTTGGAAGAACTAATCACTGTGCACAAAACTTGTCATTATTTTGTGAAAATTCCATAAACGAGCTTGTAATTAAGCTTATTTTTGCTTATTTTTTGACGCCTGTCGCCAGGATGAGCTGCTACATCATTGACGTTCATCTAATCATGAGTTTGATCATAAAGAATTGAACAGTAATTTGGCAAAGTCAGTGGACTTCAAAATGAATGAGGTGTTTGTGTGTCAAGAACTGATTGAGGCAGTTTTGTTTGTTGGTAGTTTGCATTGTTAGATTGAAATTTTGTTGCTTTTCTCGAGGATAAACAGTTTAAAGCTACAGTGTGTAGGATTTAGGGGATTAGCAGAAATGGAATATAGCTTTCATAAGTATCTGTTCATTAGTGTATATTACCTGCAAGAACGAATCTGTGTTTTTTTCATGAGCTTAGAATGAGCCCGTCATATGTAAATGGGAGCAGGCCCTCTCATGGGGGCTGCCATATTGCACCGCCATGTTGATACAGTAGTCCAAAAGGGACATACTTACCCCATCTTTCGCAGACTGACGAAAGAAGAAGAGGACTTAGTAGTTGCTCACCTATATACTGTCTACTGGTTGCTAATGCAGGCTAACAAGTCTGAGAACATTAATTTTTGTGAAATGGAGGATCCTACATATTGCCTATCACAGGAGAACCCAAGTGAGCATGAATCCTCATCTCCAAAGAAGTGAAACCATGAAGGGAAACAAAATCGTGATCGGCCACGGCATGATGCACCCTCACCGCTAGATGACACTAAATCCTACACAATATAGCTTTAATGCTACAGTATTAGTCAGTAAATTAGGCATTCAAGTGGGTTATTAAGCGTTTACCATTTGTTATTATAATGTGTGTTGATGATTATTTTAGCTTTGGATGTGCTGTGTTACCCTTCTTTCAGCAATGTCATCACTCATGCCGACTTTGGTGTGGATTGTGCTGACTTTTAAAGAATCTCAAATGTTTTTAGTTGTTTATTCACTGCGAGGGACCAACAAATGAGACGGTTAGGCATGCCGGTCACATTCCAGCTGACAAAACACACAGTCGGTCCATCAATATTCATTAAAATTCACATTTGGGAAAGACAACAATTCACTGCCATGAACTTTCAGTAAGCATGCACAAAATACCACAGAAGGTTACATATATTCATGGAGCATTCTAGCCGAGTTAATTGAACAGGCTAATTTCATTATGGCATACCTCATTTGGAGCGGAAACAGAATGTGGACCACAGAGCGAGCACGGATCCAAAAGTCAGCAGTACAATGGAGCAAGTTCTCATCGGTGTGAAGTGAAATCTGCTGCACATGTTGTGCAAAAATCAGTTCATTAGTAGCATGAACGCTTAGAATCAGCATCACAGTTTGGAGCACGGGTCTAAAATCAGCCCTGGGACCAGCTTTGTCCCATGAATATTTTTATAGCGCATCCCATATGTTTACCCTTTATTACCAAATCTGGTCTCTAAAGTTTGTTTTGCCTATTTTGAATTTATACCAGTCCTTTAATATAGAGTAATCCTTTAATTTTATAGCAAGGGTGTAAAATCAATGGTCTTTTTATTTTACATTTAACATTTAGCAATCTGTGACTTCTTTGAGTCATCGTGATGTCCTGCTGTATGGCTGCAAATTATGGATTCACACTGAGGAGATTCTAAATCTGATAAACATATTTGAGGTGACATATATGTGGTTGGGCAACAAGACAAACTTACTTTTTTATTCTATATGGCATGAAAACAGACATGAAAACAGAAGGAATATTTTGCTCACGTCGTGAGGCACCCAGAAGACCGACTACTGCCTGACTCCGAGACGAACCAAAGAGTCCCAGGAGGTCGTATTAGAGACAGACCCTGACAAAACTGGTCCAAGGACATGTCCCAATGGACAAGGATTACAGTCCGTCAGGCAGACAGCGTCAGGATCTGGATGCGTTGTGTTCACTTTGCCATAATTAAATGGAGATGGCTATGGACCATCACGATCTGCGATGAAGAAGAAAAAGAAGAAGCTGCATTTCACTATACAACTTGTTATTTCTACTGGACTGATGGCACTCTGATGTCTCACACCTAAAAGGAAGTTTGATCTGCAGCACAGACTGTTGGACAATTTCTTATTTTGTTCATTGAGGGGAGTAAGACAAGTGTCTCTCTCTTCTTCTTCTTCTTCTAGGGCTCAGGTTGATGCCCTATCTCAGGGGTTCCCAAAGTGGGGGTCGCGACCCCCCAGGGGGTCGCGGGACGCCGAGGGGTGGGTCGCGGAATGATTTCCATCAATCAAATAAATTTTGAAAAAAA
>OMMV01095310.1:3340-15036 GCA_900302635.1 Chatrabus melanurus
CCCACTGGGGTGATGTCCCCCCCCCCCCCCCCCCCCCCCCTCTGGGATTTAGTCACATTGGTATTTTGTTGAAGCTGGTTATATAATAAAATACAGTTTTGCAAGTTATACATGATGAAAGTACAATACATTTTTGCCGGTCAGTAGGACTTGCAATTGGGTAGTTCATGAAATTACAGGGCATCAAAAATAATTAGTCCATTTAGGACCCTCTTGGAAAGATAAAAAAATACCGATGTGAATAAATCCCAGGGGGTGGGTGCAGCATAACCCTATGTAGCACATGGAGTAAATGTCTTTGGTAAAAAAAAAAATATAGTTTGTCCGATCCACCCAGACTTCACTTTGCATTATTACCTTACATCAGTGCAAAATAGTGACTTTAGAAGATCTGTCATTTTGAAATGACGGCAAAACACGGCTGAGCAGAGGCAACTCCACTTGTGTCACAATTGCAGGTGTAGCTCCTTGGCTTTTCTAACCCTGCAAACCTTCAGAAATTATTTAGATATCTTGTCTGACAGCACATGGCATCAAACTGCGACAAGTGCTCACCGAACACTAATGGGCCCTGATGCCCGGTCGTGCCGGTGCTTATTCCTGGATGCCATAGTGTGAAGTAGGTGAGAGTCTACAACTCCCCCTGGATGGGATGCCGGTCCGTCAACAGGCTACTTCCCCAGCCAAGGCCGGTACCCATTTACAGCTGGGTGGACTGGGACAATGCAGATGAAGTGGCTTGTCCAAGGACAAAGACGGGTAGTCTAAAAGGGGAATTGAACCCAGGAATATTGGTAGCCCAGCTCCTCATCACACTGAGCTACCCGCTCTGTTAAAAAAAGAGCTACCTGATCTTTTAAAGCATGAATGAAAACATTTTTTATCTCATAATGCCTACATTTGAATGCTACGGACTCCTTCCCTTGCCAGACAAACACGCAAACAGTCCTGTACCTATTCATGGAGAGGTCTATGTTCTCGATGCTGGGGCATTCCCAGAAGGCGTTGGGTGTGACCGTCTCTATGAGGTTGGCCTGCAGGTAGAGGTACTGCAGCTTGCCCAGGCCCCGTAGCATCCCCTCCGTCAGGTTCCTCAACTTGTTAAAGCCCATCTGGAGAACCTGGGGAGAGGAAGACAAGTGGGATTATTCTAATCTCCGCAGAGCTGGCCAGCGCCAGACGTGACACACGACAAGCTGGAAACATTACCACAGAACAGAGGACCGATCGCTACAACTCATGTTTCACTCTGTGATCTAATCCTCTGTGCTGTGCCAGCTCATTACGGCAACGTTCAGATCAGTTTGGCAAAAACACTTTTGCTTGAACATTCCCTGGAAGCCGTAATGAGCTGGTATTGTCTCTCTAGTAACTGTGTGTTCGTCTTTGTGTGCAACGATAAAAGAAGTATTTAGATCATTTTCTCTGATTTAAATTGTACTGATTTAAAAAAAAAAGCATTAGTAGAAAATAGACTAAACGACTGATTATGTAGAATTACCCTTTATCTTATATCACTGGATTAGTTGCCTGTTGACTTTTTAAGCACTCGGGTAGTAACATGAACTTTGCAGCTTTTTTTTTAGGGGAGCTATACGGTTGGATAGTTTAGCCTATTAAGCCAGGATTTCTAAAAATCATACATTCTGTACGTTGACTCAAAGTATAGCTAGTAAGTGTCAAAGGGACTACTGTAATGCTTCGTTCACATATTGCCGGGTGAAAAACAGTCCTGTCAGTCTGTCTGGTGGAATTGCTGTTAACTTTATTGTGCAAGTTGCCGTTTCAATTTGGAGAGCAATTGCACAGTGTGCATATCAACCAAACAGTTTGCACATTGCATGCTTCTGTGAACGTTGTACCATATCTCAGGAACCCCTGGTTAGATTGTTTTTAATTTTAGTCTTGTTTTTCCTTTTTTTTTTTACTAGATACTCATTGCTCTAATTGAACACTTTGTCAGAAACTGAAGTGTTACCAAAACAACAACATGCACCCACTATTTGGTAACCAATAAGGTGAGAGAGAGCAGATCTCGATCTTAAAGCTACAGTGTGTAGGATTTGGTGTCATTTAGCGGTGAGGCTGCAGATTGCATTATGCCGTCACCGGTCATGATTATATTCCCTTCACGTTTTTGCTTCTTTGGCGATGGGGATTCATGTTTCTTTGCCTTCTTTTGTGATAAGCAATATGTATCATCCTCCATTTCACAAAAATGAGGGTTCTTAAACTCGTTAGCCTGCACGACCAGCAGACAGTGTTTAAGGGAGCAACTACTGATTCCTCTTCTTTTTTCTTCAGTCTTCCGGCTGCGCTGTGAAAGGCGAAATAAGTATGTCCCTTTTGGGCTACTGTAGCAACATGGCGCTACAACATGGCGGCCTCCAAGAGGGGGCCCGCTCCCATGTAAGCTGATGAAAACGCATCGATTCTTTGTTGCAGGTAATTATGCACTAATGAACAGATGGTTATGAATGCTGTATTCTACTTCTGCTAATAAACGCCTCTAAATCCTACATACTGTAGCTTTAAATTACAGTGATTCCATCTCAAATCACCCAGTTAGAGACAAATTTCCCACGTCACCCTTTGATTGTACTGATAAAAGTCACACGTACACTTATACCACAATTTTGGAGAAATCCCAAATAATACCTTTATATCACCAACAGCTTTGAAACTCCCTTTAAAAAAAAGCCTTTAAAGTGGTAATTATCCATCTTGCTAAACAAGCCTTTCTGTCCAACTTCTGACATTTATAGCTCCTTTGATATGGCACGTACAGCTTTGAAACTTTGTGACTACCGCTGACTTTTTTCTATGGAATTCATAAAGGTAACAGGAGCAGATGTATGTTGTGTAGTTTCCCATTCAACAAAACTCTGAACATGTCCAAAAATTTAAAATGTAACAAAAAAAACAGCCCCCTTTGAGAGCTTCTCACTCAAACAGTATGCTAGATAAAGCACCCAGAGGTGTTTCCCTATCATGTATATTAGCTCATGTGTATGCAGTAACCATATTTATTACTGTTGTAGGAGTATCTGAATATTTTTTCCCCCCAAATCTGCTCGATTTTCAGATTTCCTCAAAATTGCCTATTTTCATGTGTTCATTTGACCATGTGGGCAGGTACCCACCATCTTCATATTTTTACTTATATATATTCATCTATATCTAAAAATAATCTGACAAGAATTTGATGTGGTTGCAAGGCTTCCTTCTGAAAGTTTGACCATTTGTACATTACAGCTCTGACAGTGATGCCTTTGGCGCGAGTACACCCTAAAGCTTGTTTTATCACTTTATTTATTTATTTATTTATTTATTTATATATATATATATATATATATATATGTGAACCCTTGAGCTTTTACATGTCTGAGTTATGTAATTACATCAAATTTTTTTAAAAAAAAGAAAAAAATCAGGCTTCTATATGTAAAAATTTCTAAAATGATTCCCTTTAAACTCACAGTGAAAACTAATCTCAACAACATGACATAAATGAAGTAAAAAATATAAAAGCCAAAATGATGGGTTGCATAAGTAATTGTACCCTTTAACACAAGTAAATCATCACTTTTACAGCCAGTTTTCTTCAGACCAGTCAGGGGATGGATACATGAACATTTTCAAGTCACTGAATATGTCTTGGACTTCATTTACATCAATCTTTAACAAATACAAACAGTATGGTCCTGTATGGTAAATCTGTCTGGAGGAGGCAGTTCTCAAAAACTGAGTGATCGTGGAAGAAGGAGATGAGTGAGGGAAGCCTCCAAGACAAAAATCCTTCTCTGCTCCCACTCCACCATGATGTTGTGTAACTGGTGATGCAAAATGCAAAACTTGCACTATGCACAGCCTCTCCAGTCACAGCCACAGAAGCCTATACCTCCTTCAGAGTTGTCATGGATGTCTTGGAGGCTTCCCTCACTCGTCTCCTTCTTCCACGATCACTCAGTTTTTGAGAACTGCCTGCTTGACACAGATTTACCATACAGGACCATACTGTTTGTATTTCTTAATGATTGATGTAAATGAAGTCCAAGACGTATTCAGTGACTTGGAAATGTTCGTGTATCCATCCCCTGACTTGTTTGAAGAAATCTGGCTGTAAAAGTGATGATTTACTTACGTTATACTAAAGGGTGCAATTACTTATGCATTACTTATTTTTGCTTTTGTATTATTTCATTTATCTCATGGTGTAGATTAGTTTTCACTGTGAGTTTAAAGGGCCGTATTTTAGAAATTTTTATATACAGAAGTCTGATTTTTTTTTTAAATTTAAATTTGATGTTCTTACTCAACTCAGACATGTAAAAGCTCAACGCTTCAAATACTTTTTCTTGCCACTGTATATGCACACGCACACTCTGTCTCACATGTTGCTGCTGGTTTTCTCATGAAAAAAAAAAACCCAGACTCGCTTGTTGACTATCTTTGGGAATAAATCAACATCTTGTTTGGTGTAGCAGCTGTGGAAAGCAGAAAACTTTTGACATTCTGTCTCGGTGCCAGCGGGGCAGTTTTCCAATGACATCCCCATATGAATACAGCATAAGAATAAAATGTGTAAAATGAAAATACTCAAATTTGCACTTTTTTTTTTTGCACCTGTGTAAATGCATGGGATGCGATGGCTTACCTGCAGGTTAAATTGTGCTGAAAATGCTCCATCTTCCACATAGCTGATATCATTCTTCGTGAGGTTCAGATAAGTGAGGTTGCCAAAGCGACTCAGCGAAGAGTAATGGATCGACCGTATCTTGTTCTCATTCAGCCTCAGATCCACAATAGTGCTGTTAAGAGAAGAGTGTCGGCTGCAGATTTTTGGCAAAGACGGAAAATCATGTGGCGGAAACTCTCCTCCGGGTTTTCTTACCTGTTGATGTGGGACGGAATCGCCTCGTAAGGCGGCTGGTTCATGCTGCAGATGGCCAGCCACACAAAGCCTTTCTCGCCTTCAATTAGCCAGCAATCGGCTGTTACCGTCGGTAACCGGATTACTGACAGCAGGGCGAGCCAACAGAGGAAGGACCTGGCTGTGGACAGGAGCGCTGATGAAGAGCCTCCAGTGGCGTCACACGTCTGTCGGCCCCGTTCTGCGGCCTGAGCCATTTGGGATGCAGTCACAGTGTCCAGTGGAGAAAGCTGTCCAAAGACGTTTGCCATCTAACAGTTACTGGTGAAGGCTAGTGCCATCTGAACGGGAGCGAGGGCTTATCTCTGTGGGAATACCTCAGCATACGGTGATCTGGAGTCGTTTCAGATTTGTGGCTGTAGGCGGAGTCACACCATAGCAAAACAATCCTGTGCCGAAGTTTGTTAAACGCCCCTGACAAATATAGCGTTTATTTAAACACAAATAACTGCCGACAAAGGATGCATCCCCTCATTTACTGCATCTGGGTCGAGGTAAACCGTGTTAACTGTTTGATTAGGGGGGTCACATTCGATTTATTATGTAGAAATTGGCATGTGGAGGCCATCCAGCTGCCAGATTGGCTGGTACTCATGTCTTCTGAGGCCGTCTGCATCTTTGATTGGACATCCTACTCCTTTCTTTCTTGTTGTTCTTCTTCTTCTCCTTGGTCCCTGGAGGCAGAGAGAGACAGACAGCAAGGAAGGCATTAGAACTGCTCATGAAACACTGGGTTATTTTGTGAGAAACCAGCAAATGTAACCCTGTTACAAACATGACAAGATTAATGTCATTATTATACCAACCACAAAACACAAACTACCCTGTCCATCTGCCTGTCCCTCCTAAACCAGGTTATGGATTTCAATTAAATGAGCAGTGGGAGAAGGAGTCGGGCTATGACTATGTAGAGCTGGGTTCAATTCCCGGTCACAGTACCCGTCTGTGTCTTTGGACAAGACATTTCATCTGCAGCGTCCCAGTCCACCCAGCTATAAGTGAGTATCGGCGTTGGCTGGGATCCCGTCGAGGGGAAGTCATACCGTGATCCGAATACTTAGTATGTACTAACATCAGTTGGTACATACTACCCACCCGCTACAGTAGTACGTATTGGACGTAAGCGAGTGAGACACAATTTGGGTGCGCCACACCACCGCCATCTTACCTGTCCTTTGACCTGGATGTTTACAGATGATGCAAATGCACATACCCACGTATGCTGCAAAAATGTCTATTTTGCAGTGAAAGACTTTTTTTTTAAACAGTTGCTGGTGTATATTTGTACAATGCCACGGCCCCTTGGATGCCGCTACCATTTTCATGTATGTCCGCTATCATCTTTGAAACGTTTTCTGCCTCAAGTGCTTGATACAAAGATGGACATCATCAGGAAATCACCAGATTTCTGAGGTTGGAGCGTACCACCGTGTACACCAGACACTGTTGCGTCTGCATGGTGCGCTTGACTATTAATGGGCCATATTAAAGAAAACGCAAAGTACAGTTGATACCATCAGCCGAACTGTTAACTGTGACGCTAACGTTAGCCGCCGTTACTGTGAACCACTACCCATTAACAGTGACGCTAGCCATTGTGTCATCCAGAGTTTGACCATTTATGGGTTGTATTCAACAAAACTACCTGTGGTAGATACTAACATCAACCTAACCGTTAACTGTGAGGCTTACCAATAGTGTCATCCAGCGTACCCAGAGTTCGACTATTAATGGGTTGTGTTAAAGAAAACTAACTGCAGTTGATGCTAACCATCAACCCAACGTTAAACCGTGACACTAACATCGAGTTAAATTCGTCCACGGTTCGTATTTTCATAAATGTCAAACGCACCTTGAGCCAAACCGCTGATGTCTAACGGAATAAGAGAGAAGGAAGCGGGAGCAAAAAGAGCTACAGAGGGCAAATGAGGAGAAGGTAAAAGTTGTGTAGAAAATGACAATTAAAAAAAAAAAAAAAAAAACATTTCTGAGGGAAGAGAGAGAGAGGGAAAAAGTGAAGAGAAAGAGTGCAGCAGAGGGACGGATGAGGCAGTAAGGACAGAAAGCTGGCGCCTGTGAGGTGAAGGGATTCGGAGAAACAGAGGAGTGTATAGAGCGGCTCTCCATCAGGGGAATTTGTCAGAAAAGTGGCTCCTTCTTCTCTTTGAGAGCCTTTCTGTGCGCTTTAAAACCAACTAACGTAGTGTGATGTTATCCTCATACGACCTAAGTTTAAGCATGAAGTAGATTTTGCAAAAAATGACGTGGACGCAGAGTCTCGGGAGGTTAAGGAGGTGAGAGGAGAGAGTAGGAAGGAACGTAAGGCCCTATCTTCCTCGCAGAAAGAGTGGTAGCCCCATCCCCAATGGTTAGCATCAACCGTTAGTGTGACAGCATTTGCCAACAGTAACCGCTAACATGTGACTGCACATGCTGACGCTAAGCACGGTTAGCGGTTTCTCTAATATGGTGTACAAGTCAATCACACCATGTCATTGTCAGTTATAAATAGGAGTAACCACATCCGTAATGGTTAGTGTGAACTATTAACGGTTAGCATCAACCGCTGTTGATGTGACCGCATTTGCCAACGATAAAGGCGCAGTCACACTACGATATTTACGCCGTTTGGTGAACGAGGTGAAAGGGAGAGAAAACTGGACACACGTCGCCGAAAATCACGTTCCCGGAGTTTGGTGGCGAATCTCAAACGCAGCGCCGCCTTCCACACCGTGAGCCCAGCTGAGGCCAGCGTTAGCCAGCGCTCCATTAGAACAAGCGGGGACCTTTGCCAACGTGGCAACGTGCGGGAGAGGGGTTCGACACACCACTGTCCAGCGATTCTGAGCAGGCAGGGCGAAGCAGCACTCAGCATAGACGATCGCACCAGTAACTTCGGCTACCAGATGCTAACGAAGGCTAACAAAGCTAACGAAGGCTACTTTGGTCGTAGTGAAGATTAGATTTCTCTACCGGCCTCCAACGAAGCCACGGGTACGTCGGCAACCGCCGAAATATTTTCAACATGTTGAAAATTTTGGACACGGTCACCGTTTATCAGCGAACACCGGCGAAGGCCAGCACAGGCTTCCGGAGGCGAGCGCTCACCGACGAATGCAAATACATGAACCCAAACGCCTCGGTGTGACTGCGCCTTAACCGCAAAGGTGTGACAGCATACGCCAACAGTAACCTCGGTTAGCGTTTTTCTAATAGCGTCACAGCATAGTACGGTAGGTAGGCTAAGTAGTCAAACGCACCATGTCGAAGTCCAGTATCAGTAGCTACACCTTCATACTCAGAAATCCGATGATTCCGAGAAAACGTGGATCTCTGGTCCTTATTGTTTTCGAATGAACAGTAAGCAAACCAGCGCTAAGCGGTCGTGTCAGATTTGTGCGAGCTGTAAATGAGAGCCTAACTGTCGACTTTGTGTTTTCACTCCTGTGTGTGAGCGTTTGTGGGTGTTTATGTCCACGCGAGGCGTTTCCACCCAGTCAGCACGATATATAATTGATGGTGAGACTTCCTCCCGCGGAGCGAGACACAAACTACCCGGTTCGGCCGGCGGACAGGAAATGTTGGCAGCTACAAAAATCACACAAATGGGGACACATATGCACAGGAAGTGTTCGTTTTGCTGACCAAGGGTTAAGCGAGGGTAAACAAACTGTTGAAAAGGGAGAGCAGAAGAGAAGGGGGGGGGATGTGATGAAGATGCAGAGCAGGCAGCTTCCTTAACGAGCCGAGATGGCTCAGTTTTGCCCGACCTCATTTTGCACCGAGGTAAGTGGTGTTGACTGAAGAGCCATAAAGATGGAACGGGAAGGGCAGAGCAGAGCAGAGCAGAGAGAGAGATACAACTGCCGTTTCTGGCTTGTACTCGACCTCCTTCGGTGGTAAATACACTTGTAGCCGCAAACGTGATAGGCCCAGACAGAACTGCAAAGAGTCTGCCGTCCTCTTTTTCTTTTTGCATCATTCATCAGCTGCCCTTCCGCGCTCGTGTCCTCTGCGTCTGCTGCCGGGGAAAAAAAAGCCGCACGGCGATTTGAAATACTCCAGCAGTCAGTAACACGAGTGGCTCGCTCTCCTCTCGTGTCGCACTCAAAGATTTATAGGATGCAAACCATCATGTGAAGGTCTAACTTGGACTCCAACCTTAAAAGAAGGTGACATTTATGGTGCGCCGGTTTCAGGAGATCTTGACGCACATTTTGTCTGGAGAAGCGTGTGGACGCACTGCACTCGGCCAAGGAGGACATGTGATGACACCACATCCCATCAAGCTGCAACTGATTAAACGTAGGTGTTTGGTATCTTTCTGGTAAATGCACTGCATTTCTATAGGACCTTTCTGATGCAGACGCTCAAAGTGGTTTACAATGATTCAATGATTACATGATTCCTGCACTTGAGAGAAGGCAGAACAAAGAGAGAGCAGGACCTGAATACAGCGCTCACTAATCTACTGGACTTGGTTGCTCCACTTGCTGTTCGATCTTGTCACTCCAAGGTGCAGACTCCTTGGTTTAGTGAGCATTTATGACATTTCAAGCATAATTGTGGGAGTCTGGAGCGTAAATGGTGCAGCTCTGGATTAGACGTTTTTCCATCTTTCCTGGGCGTGAAGATGTACTGAAGTATAAACATGCATTATCGGCAGCAAAGAGAGCTTATTCTTCTAACAATAAGCATAACCCAAAATTTCTATTTGAAATTGTGGCCAAACTTATTCAAGTGCAACCATCTGCCAGCTGTTTGCCATTTACAGCTCAAAATCTCTTGGACTACTTTGAAAAGAAATTAAAGGATATCTAAAGGATCAAACTTTTAGTCAGTCCAAGTGACCCTACAACTACAGCAGGCACTAACTCTGGTGCAAAGCCAACATTTACTGATTTTGACACTATTTCGCTTAGTATGTTGTCGCAAATTGTGAATGGTACTAAAATTACTACTTGTCTTTTTGATCCATTACCAACAGGTTTAAGAATATGTGGTCTTCACTTGGATCCACTTTGCTGAAAATCACTAACCTATCACTAACAGCCGGTTCTGTTCCAGCATGTTTTAAATCTGCAGTGATTAAACCTATTCTTAAGAAACCCAGTTCAGATCCGGGTTCTTGGCAAATTATAGATCAATATCAAACTTCCCCTTATGCTCAGAAATTCTTGAAAAAAAGTTGTTTCACAGCAGCTTATGAATTGTCTTGTTGAAAATGATCTTTTTGAACGACTGCAGTCAGTTTAAGCACATCATTCTATGGAGACTGTACTCACTAAAGTGGTGAATGATCTTCTGGTGTTGGACTCAGATACCACCACAGTGCTGCTTCTGCTGGATCTTAGTGCAGCGTTTAATATGGTCGATTACCGTGTACTGTTGGATAGGCTTGAAAACTACTTTGGTATTACTGGTCGGGTTTTATCATGGTTGACATCATACTTATCCGACTGATATCAATGTGTTTTGTATAACATTACTTGGAAACACGTTCCTGTAAACTTTGAGGTACCACAGGTTTCTGTACTGGGTCCTTAATAGCCTTATTTAGCCTTCATGGAAACACTACCAATGACAAAAACTGAATAAGACAAAGCACAACGAAGAACTGTCAAACATGCACAGACAGAGGTGATAAACTAAGTGTCCGGGAGCTTATAAGGTCCAGTGGTCAAAAGAACTAATAGTCCAAGCAGTCACTGGTAGGATCAAGGACCTGTGAAGTCCTTTTATTTAATGTCACAGAGGCATAAAACGAGCCATTTCAAGCCTAAAATTTGCTTATAGCAGGAGAACTTTTTTGACACGCAGTGATTAAAGGACTGTTTAAGCTGAAATCTAAACCGCATGTAACTGTAAAAGGTAGATAAAAAGTTTTGCACAGCATGACCCCTTTATGTTTGCTTCCATCATTGTTTATGCATCAATTTGCATGAAAAAAGGAGAAGCTGCCAGAAACACAGCTTTAGCTGTGGATGTACAGAAGCGGGGAGTTGTGCAGCGTGGGCTTTATTCCCTGCAACACGATCTGAAATCTTTTATTATTCATAAAGTTTAGCCTACAGCTGCATGAGTTGACTTTACTTTCTGATGCTTCTGATACTTTCGTCTTATTTCCAGCTCACGCCTTTCATTTGCTGCTCAGCGTTAACCCAGCAGTTTGGCTCTTCGACCCGTGCAGGTATCAGCGAACTTTTGGCCCAATAAATTCAAACGTGTTTGAATGAATCGTGACTTTGCCGAATGGGATCGCAGTCAGACACATTTCGGATGTTTCACACTCACAGGGGTCACAAATCCAGACTCTGAGCTCAGAGTGATCCTGGATGCGTCCTAAAGTCATGCAGTCTGACCTGTGCTTTAAGGCTTCCAGACACCAGCTCACAACAGCATAACCGCCACCTAACAGCACGCGTCTTTTTCCACACGCCATCAGCAACTTAAGCCCGTATCTCACGGAGTGACGAATGCTGACGAGCGCTGCGATTTTTGGGTTTGGTCAGGATTCGTAAAAGGTTGCAAAACAGTTCGCAAACCGTTTTTAGGGTCGCAAACAGTTTTTCTTGTTGCAAAGAAATTTTGGACATTAATTTTTCTGCAAACGTTTGCAAAACAGTTGTAAGCATTTGCAAACGGTTGTAACACGTATCGCCAAAGTTCTTTTTTGGTTCACCAAGTAGTGAACACGAGCAGTAGCTGCAGCAGTAGCCAGACAAAGTGAATTCTTCCTCAAGGGCAGCAGCACGTCGGGCTT
>OMMV01095641.1:1610-13053 GCA_900302635.1 Chatrabus melanurus
CCTCCCTGTTATTGTCCTGCTTGGTCCATCCCTCTTCAACACTGCCACAATGAGAACAGTTTCCTGTAGGCAGCATGCAGACTCCTCAAATCCACCGCCAACCTGTTACTGTACAGAAACGCAATCTACAATTACGCCATGACTAACACCGTGGTCACAAATTGGTTTCAGACAGGGCCAACAGGGTGCAGGATTTCATTTTTTTACCAAACACATCATCTGGGGATTTCAAAAACAAACTCCTCCCTTTTGCTCACAAGCAGCGGTGACCTTGGTGGCCACAAGACCTCGGCTTTGGAAACGAAAGAAACTAACAAACAAACTGATTTCAAACTACATGCAACTTCAACCACACCTGCTCCTAATTTCCATCATGCATGTGATGATGATATTATTCCCTGCAACAGGCCCAGACATGTCCAGCAGGTGGCAGACAAGCTACATGTAAATTCAACCACACCTGCTCCTAATTTCCATCATGCATGTGATGATAGGATTATTCCCTGCAACAATGTCAGACATGTCCAGCAGGTGGCAGACAAGCTACATTTAACCACACCTGCTTCTATTTCCATCATTAATGTGATGCTAAGATTATTCCCGACAACATGTCCAGCAGGTGGCAGACAAGCTACATGTAAACTTAACCACACCTGCTCCTAACTTCCATCATGCATGTGATGATGAGATTATTCCCTGCAATGAGCCCTGACATGTCCAGCAGGTGGCAGACAAGCTACATGTAAATTCAACCACACCTGCTCCTAATTTCCATCATGCATGTGATGATAGGATTATTCCCTGCCTCAATCCCAGACATGTCCAGCAGGTGGCAGACAAGCTACATGTAAACTTAACCACACCTGCTCCAAATTCCATCATGAATGTGACACTAAGATTATTCCCTGCAACATGTCCAGCAGGTGGCAGACAAGCTGCTCCTAATTTCATTCATTCATGTTGCATTTTCCAGTGTACATTACTCGGCTTTTTCCATAGTCTGGGAAAAAGTGGTTAAGTTGATCAGTGAAGTCACCCAGTGGAATCTGTGGTTGCGGTGAAAACCTGCACCCTCTTTACCCTTTCTGGAGCCAGTTTGAGGCCGCTGGTTTAAGAGAACCTTAGCCCGGGAGCTAAGCATACTTCCCACATGTGCAAAAAACCTCCTGGAACAGCTCGTGGGCATTAACCTTCCACCGCCGTCTATTTAAGGCTACAATCTCCTTCTGTGATTCTAGAGTGGTCTGGTTACAACTCTGGACTATCAATTGGTAATGTGAATTGTTTTTTTAAATTTGTTCTTTTCAAACAGAATATACTCACATTTAGCCCACTTGTAGCAAATGTGAACTTTTTTTTATATAACTGAAACGCCTTCATTTAACAACACAGACATAAGAACCCATTTAAATTAAGATTAGGGTCTGTTTAGTCCCTCCAGTTATTTTATCTCTTGTGCGCGTGGGAAGTACGGTTAGCTCCAGAACAGACTGTTAGTCACAGCCTTAAAACTAAAAGCCTTCACACCAAATGTAAAATCACACAGAGGTTGATGAATAAATATTCACAGGAAATATTCACCTCAATCATTCAAACCTGTTCGGTAGATTACGATAACTAGGAGACAGCGACCTGTTCCTAAACTTCCCGAGCAAAAGGAGATTCCGAGGACATCCAGTCAGGAGGAGGATGTGAGAGCGGGAGACTCTCGAAGGACTTATCGAACATTGATTATCATCGTGTTTTACAATTAACAAAGACTGAACTTATACTTACCTACTACTCCTGCTTCTACTGGTTATTGGTTTGGATCGGCAATCCGTGTCCGTGCTCAACAAGACCTTCCAGACTCTCCCATGCAAGAGCCCCGAGACTCTTCAGGGAAAACAGCATATCTAAGATAATAACACCATGTTTGAATTGAACACAAAATATAACCAACTAAGTCTGTGCACATATAAAACTGCTGTTAGCGTGGTGGCCTTGCGGTTAGTGCGACCGCTTTCAATGCAGAAAGTTCCCGGTTCGAGGCCACCCCTGCCCATTCTCCATGTAATGTGGAGTTGCGTCAGGAAGGGCATCCGGCGTAAAACTTGTGCCAAATCTACATGCAGATCCATGTGGGATCTGCTGTGGCGACCCTGAGTTGAAATTTGGAGAAGCCGAAAGAACTTACTATATACTTAATTAAGTCAGGTCAGGTCTGGGAGTGTGTGCTGAGGCTGCTTCCACCACACTAGGGGAACCACCCTGAGTCCTGACTGGAAACCAACCAGGCAGACAACTGGTCCATCCCCAACTCCCAGAAATAGCCATCTATCGCCCACAGCCAGGTGATATGTGGGTGCTCCCTTGGCCTTTTCCAGTTGCTGGGGTCCTCAGCATTGAGGCACCTGCACGCTGGATCATACACGGCCATAATATCGTAGCTGACGTTCCCTCACAGTGTAAGAAGTACTCCTTATCATCAGTCTCCCTAACTAACCGCTCATTTGACACAAAATCTTTTCAGCGGTACCCAAGGATTGTGCAGACAGATCGAGCACCAAAGACACCCAGTCATTGCCTTAGGTCACTGGTTAGAGTCCGAGTCTCACAACCAAGACTGGAAGCAGCAGGACCCTGAAGACTTGGACTTTCACTCTCCGGGAAAGAAATCTGCATCACTGAGCACCTCTGGCGAGCAACCTCATGACTCTGTAAGCTCCTCCCAGCCATATCTTGAGCTCATAGGCCAAGGTCCTAGAGACATGAATGTCATTGCTGAGATAAAGGAACCTTGACACTTTCACCACATACACTTCTGATGGCTGGGTCTAGGAAGTCAATGAAAGTCTGGATCGCAGTCTTGATCCAAGAAAATTACAAACCCAGACATTCCAACTCCTCACTCGGCTTTGACGGTGCTGCGATCAGGGCATCCATTGATTCCGCAAAGATCACAGCATCGTCCTCAAAGTGGAAGTCAGTGAACTTTTGCTCACCAACCAAGCCACCAAGATCACTGGATTCCAGGTCCGTACCCAACACCAAGTCCATGCAAGCACTGAACAGAGTCAAACGCCAAAATTCACTGGGAAGAAGTTAGACTTTACCTCCTCTCTGCACAGCACTCACAGTGCTCGTGTATAAGGTGGATATGATGTCCAGCAACTTGTTGAGGATCCCGCAAATTGTCAGGATGTCCTACAGAACGGCCTCATCAACAGAATCAAACACATTGTGCAAAGAAGCCCTACTGATATTCATGCTTGTGTTCACTGTGTACTCGTAGAGCTACGATGTAGTAGATGGTTGACTTCTTGGGCATGAATCTGGACTGCTCTGGTTGCTGAGTAGATATATATATATATATATATATATATTTGCTCTATGGCCACTCCGATGCTACACACAACAGACAAATTTTAAACAAATTAAGATACTTCGGAGCCTCTGCTAGCTCACTTACCTAATAGATCACAGCTTTGTTGTCATATTTAAACAGATGCATATTTATGCATTAATCCCTAAGTCTATCGCACCATCCTTTGATGGTTGGGCTGAATTACAAATGAGTTACAGTGGAGTCCACTGACAAACGTGTTGGAAGTTAAGTAAAGTTAATTAAACCAATAGAATAATAATAATAATAATATCCAGAACAAATAAAAATGAAATAACAATAATAAATGTGCAAATTATTCATCTATGGCATGTAATGGCCTTAACATTTAAAATATGCTGCTAAATGAAGACGCCCCCCCACAACACAACAACAAAAAGTCAAATAGGAAATATAATAAATGTATTTATCTATCTGGTAAAGCGGGTATCTCACCTGTGATTTTTTTTTTTTTTGCTGTGTGACCAATTTTCAATGGTAATGGCAAATTTGCGCTTTTTTGCAGAAAAGCCTCTTGACAGTGGCGGGCTCGCAGAATGGTCGCAAGTTGTCGAAAATTTCACGCGGGAATTTTTAAAAAGTTTAAAAATTTCGTGCGACTGCAAAAATTGAGGCTCTGACGTGAAACAGTAGCACGTCTCTTACCAAATCTGTCTCTTTTAGCACGCAAGTGCCGCCGATATTCTCATAATGGCCGCAAAGGCCGCAAAATTGTCGCCTGTAGTGGCGAGGGGTTTGCGATGCACGTGACAAAAAGGCTAAATATATTGCAGTCACACAGACTTGTCATTGCAGCGAGACGATCGCGCTAACATCTCGCCTTTTTTTTTTTAAAAACCGTGAAAAACCACATTTCATATTTACTGCATGCGAAAAAATCGCAGGTGAGACACGCCCTTAATCGGTACATAATGTGTGGCATTGCGTGCACATCGTCCCGAACCCCAAATGCATCGTGAAGAAAACACTGCTCAAACACAAAGACCTTTTTGTTGGCCTGTTGTTGAGAAAGTGTTTTAAAAGAGAGAGAGAGAGGTCAGTTAATGAGTTCCAATGTTTACTCGTGGTATTGTGAAATGAAAAGTTCAGTTTGCAAAGTCAACCCTCTGATATTCAACAGGCAGTCTGATTAATGTTCAACATCCCAAAAGAACATTTTAAAGTGTATCTACAAGGCTCAGTGCAAGTTGGTATTGTATTTGAAATATTAAAGGTCATGTCAGCAGGCAAAAAGGAATGACTACACTGTGAATCCTTAAGTAATTACTGCGTTTATTCAGAGGGAACCGTGTGTTTTCACCCTGTGGGATCTTACTCTAGTAATGCTTCTATTGATCATCATGTTAAAAACACAAAACGACTGTTAGGATTTTTGTCAGTCGTCACATTGGGTCAAAACAGCACATGAATTTTTTTTTTTTTTAAGCAGGAAATCTTATATATTTTTGTCCTAAAGCAGACATTAAATGAGCTTTAATAATAAAATGAGGTTAAAAATCAGATCTTAGGAGGCTAATCAAACTGAGGCGAAGGCATAGCTTCGACCACGACCTCGTGAACTCGCCAGAAGTTCTGACGCAGGGTTCAGCTCGTCACTGAAAAAAAGCAATTAACTCCGTGCCAAAGGTTAATCGCATTTCTTAGAGCAGAAGAATGAGTACAAATCATTGGATTATTTGCATCCTTTCCTGGGAGTCTGCGCTGCCCCGCAGGAAATCCTTTCTCTCCGTGATATTAAACTAACTCTGGCTGTTTGTCAGTCTCACCTGGAACACAATCCAGGCCCAGACGGATTACGCAGGAACCGGATTTAAGCGCCGAGCGTCCGTGGGAGCAGTGATGGATTACTATTTAGCCCCTCGTATCAGCCGACATTTTGGGCTCACACATTTCAGATTTAGAGACAATCGCCATGGCGACCCGAAAGATAAACCCTCATGTATTAAATTATACAAGAGCAACAGCTCAAACGAGCTTTTTGAATCAATTTTTAATGAAGTGTTTGAAAATCTGGGCTAATTTTGTTTTTCATTTCCCCGTCCCGATGGAGGACAAACACACATATCAATTTCAAATTATTGTATCCTTTTTTTGAGCCAAGTTCTGGTTTTTCTTTTTTTTTTCACAGCTATTTTACTTTTTTGTAAATGAGATAACATGACAGAAATGAAATAAATATTATTAAAGAGTTTTATTTAACGTCAAAAGATGTAGGCCTCAGTGGAGGGCTTCTATTTTGAGGTCCTGAGATGTTTAGAAACTTTTAAAGGCATGGCAACAAAACTACACGCAAAAGAACTAAATGAGAAAATAAGATTATTTTAAAATATAATAAATAACGTTGAATTTTCACGTGGCTGTCTTTTACCTGTGTTGTTTGTGATGTGTGTGTGTTTTCATTTGTTGTTGTGGCCCTAATCCGGATTCGTCCCCTAATGCTTTAACATGTCCCTGCGAGTCCATGCAAGAGGACTACGTCCTGGAATGACCTCCTTTCCTCTCTTTACCATTTTTTACTACTTATTCGCCCCAAAATGATTTATACAGAGATTAAAGTTTTCTGGGAAATGCCAACTTTCCAGCTTTGGAGTAAAGCTATTTATACCCGACATTGTTATGTTGACACGGCGCATTTGACGAGTGATGGGCCGTAATAAAGGTGGATCGATGCTAAAGACGCAGTCATACTATGACATTTGGGCCAACGCGGATAAACGCATTTGCAAATGTCGGTGTCCGCTAGTTTGTGCTGGCCTGCGCTAGCTCTGCTGGCAGCTAGCGGAGGCCAGCAGACGCCGACATTTGCAAATAAGTTGTCCACGTTGGCCCAAATGTCATAGTGTGACTACGCCTTAAGCACGGCTAGCTCGAGCATATGGAATCATGCTAGCCGTGTCACTTATGGTTAGCATCAACTGCAGTTATCATCAGTTGCTGTTTTAGCGTTAACCACAGTTAGCTTGGTTCACAATGCTAACAATGATAGCCGCGGTTAAACTTGGGATATGAGGCCTCGTATCCCAAGCAGTAGTGCCTAGAGACACGAGGCAATTCCGCACATGCCCAGTGGTAGTACTAGTGTAGCGGATAAGCTCCCATATGAGAACAATTGTGCATTTTATCTACCACAGTTAGTACGTACCATGAGGTTTATTTTCAGATGTGGAGGCAAGTTGGATTTGGGCTGTGAGGACAGGGGTCAAAAGTTAAAGTTGCTCCAATTTTGGTAAAAAGTGATGCAAATTATTAGTTGAGCTAATAGGATCAATAAATGGAACAGTTTTGACTGTGTTGAATGCTTGGTCTCCAAAGTAAAGGTCAAACAAGGTCAACGTCCATTGGATACTATGACATATGACATATGTTACCCCGTAACATGATTACTAAGCATAACAGATGGTGCTCAACCAGCTCAACCAATAATTTGCATCACTTTTTACCAAAATTGGAGCAAGTTTATCTTTTGACCCCTGTACAAACTGAAATTGACCTTTGTGACCATTTTTGCAGTTCATATCTGCGTAGCTCAATTATCTCTCTCTTTTTTATTTACTTTCTATAGCTGTGACACACATGATCTGGCAGGATTTCTGCTAAAATTCGAAATGGCAACACAACGACAAGACAACAGCTCGACACAAAAACATCAACTATTTTACATTGTTAGAGATTTTTCTCGAAACCTCTCATAAAACAGTAGTACTGCACCACATTGTTAATCGCAGGAATGGCGCTGGGTTCTGTCGTAGTGTTGGAGCGCAAATGTCTCATGCCTGTAGCCACGCCCTTTCTTTAATGCGGCTTGTCAAGACTCAAACACGCCGTGTTTGCCGTAACGATGACCACTATCAACAGCTGAACACTCCACAGTGGAAATCCAGCAATGAGTGGAAAACTGTTCTGTTACATTGGAATAAAAATTTAAAAAAATCCTGAAAGAAAAGAGCAGGAAAGGAAGCCATTTAAAATGATTGGAACGGAACTCGTGTCAACACACTGTGTCAATAATGTTCTGCATTCATTTGACCCCTAACCTTTAACCCCCGACCCCTGGACTCTCAGCACAGTGCCGTGACCCATAACAATGTGACTCAGTTCGACTGATTTATACCAGTTACTCTGAAATTTGCTGGACTGGGTTACAGACTGTGTTTGCAGACATCTGGGAATGCTTAAAAATAGGAAATTAGCACTTCTTCAAGTTGATTTATGTATTCATCTGTTTCTATTATGAATCATCTTAAATAATTTGTTTAATTCTGGAAACGGTATGATTTCAGGGGCACGAATAAGCACTTATAAGAGTGCATAACTCTGCTAAGACCATTTCTTGCTGCACCGTAGTGCCTCTTTAAAAAAATAAATATTAATCTACGTCTGTAGCAGCAGGTGGCTTTGTGGGATCTGGGTCGGATTACCAACGTAGCAGGCCTGGATGTTCTTAAGGCTACCTGTCTGTGTCCTTGGACACTTCCACTGCATCGTCTCAGTCCACCCAGCTGTAAATGGGTACCGGCCTTGGCTGGGGAAGTAGCCTGCGATGGACTGGAGTCCCGCACAGGAGGAGTCGTAGACTCTCATCCACTTCAAGCGACAGTATCTGGGTATAAGCGCCGGCCCAGTGGACCTCGGGGGTCCGTGTTGGACTGCTGCTTCTCTTTATCAAGATCTTCTTTTTACTAAAGGCGCAATCTCACTATGACGTTTACCTCGGCATTTGGTGAACACAGGGAAAGGTCGAGAAAAGTGTCCAAACGTCAGCAAAACTCACATCGCCGGAGTTTGGTAGCGACGCAGCATGGCGTCCCACAACATGGTGCCAGTGGAGGCCAGCGGACGCCGGCGTTGGCCAGCGCTCCATTAGAACAAGCGGGACTTTTGCCAACGTGGCGACGTGCGGGAGAGGGGGTCCGACACATCGCTGTCCAGTGGTTCTGAGCAGGCAGGGCGAAGCAGCAGCCAGCATAGACCATCGCGTTTTGGGTGAACACAACGCATACGCAAAATTCCAAACATGTTTGGAATTGTGATGCCGTCAAACAAAAGCAGCACAGACGCAGCGTGCGTGTGCGTACCTTACGTTGGATCTGGGCCGTGGTTCAACGGATGCACGGATGTATCTGGTGGAAGCTGTGCGTTGTGTTTGGATTGGTCTGGACACTCCGGGCTTGTTTGGAACTGATCTCTGCTTATTCTGGTGTCTGAAGGCGGCAATGTTAAAACATACAACGATGGATAAGATGCCCTCTCCACCTCCTATTAACCGTGTCGGACTGAGCGTAGCAACGCTTGTATTGGGTAGCAACAGAGTGGGTCCTCGTTGTGTGAGTGAGATATTTTCCACCTATTGAGAGGAATTAAGCATGCACCAAACGCTGCTGTGTTCTTGGTTGGACTGCAAACCAAGAGAATAGCACGGCCTTTAAGTTTTGCTTGCTAACAGTGCAAACTGGGGAAGGAGATGCTTAAAAACAGCTGAACGACATGCACGCCTGTGGAACGCATTTTGTCACAGGTTATGTTTTTCGAAAATTTATGAAGTGACAGAAGTAGTGATAGTAATATATAAGCATGCATTTCTGAATGCTTTTTACTCCACATTTGGATTTGTGTGTTTATATGACGGCAGGCTGAATTAAAAAAAAAAAAAAAAAAAAAAAAAAAACTGAGCTGGTGTTAATACTCTGAGAAAAAAGTCAGAATTTACCAAGATGGTAAAGTCGTAACTTTACCAGAAAACAGTCGGAAGACATCTCTGTGCAAGATAATGTCCCCAAACCCAATTTACGCCAACAGATTCCTACAATACAGGACTCCGGGAATCCGCTCGCATGCTTGTTTGTACCTGAAATAAATATGGCAAAAGCCGTGAATTGCGGAAGTGAAAGTGGCGTGACGTCATGCTGACGAGGAGGGTGTAAAAGGAATAAGTGGCGCAGGAGTTAGCTTAGCCATCAGAACCTTTAAGCGAGCGACATACACTTAAAAGTCACTCAACATGTAGTAATGTTACAAAAACTTCACAATATTGCTGCAATCGGGTACAACAAAAAATACCTACAAAAACAAGAGGATGACAATAATGCAGTGACCCAGTTACACACATGCACAGTTCTGTGCAAAAGTTTTAGGCATATTACATGTGTCTAAATATTTCTTTTAAATAAAGAGAAGCTGTTAAATAGTTTACATTTATGAATAAATGTGTAAAATGTCTGACTACATCTCACATTTAAAAATAACTAATTTATTTTAGGTGATAAAATGACATAATTTGTTTGAGGGTGTCTCTTCAAATTTATAAGAAAATCAGGCTGTGTTAAATCAGGTTTTTTTAAACTAATTTTATTATTGATTGATCATCAGCAGCTGTCTTTGAGTTGTCAAGTACTCAGCAGTGCAGCCACAAGGAAATCACATTTTTTTGTGTTTTTTGCTTCTTTTTAATATGAGGTTTGTAAATTAGTAATTGATTGGTTACTTTAATGAAAAAGAAAATGCAGGGGGGAGTGAGGATTTCATGTGATTTTCTGTTGACGATGACACCTGGGGGCATTTGTTTGTTTGTTTGTTTTAATCAAATGGGGTGCCTAAAACATTTGCACAGTACTGTATATAACCGTGTCATACCGACACAGAATGAAGCAACTGTCAATACCGAGAGATCGTTCACAAGACTGAACTCCAATATCTGCATTATTTGCTGTCTGCACTCGTGTGCACCACTATTCAACCCAGAGCTTTTATCAAAGTTTTATTTCACTTGTGGCAGGAAGCTCGCAGCAGGTGAATTGCTCCTGCAGAACAAAGAATCCTAATGCGCCTTATATGAAGCATAAATTAAAATAACCCGCTACACCTTCCTCCTGTAATTCATGAATAAGTCTCTCAAAGGAGCCGTGCAGCAGAACACTTTGAAGCGCAGGGTCGGGTCACGCTACATTCTCCTTTTCCATCCTCGCACCTCCCGGTCCGTGGCGCACAGCAAAGCTGCCACGCACAATGCAAAGCGCCTTCTCCCTGTCCAGTCCCGTACTGTGGTCAAACTAATGGAGGCTATTACTACAAAAACGGCAATGAACGGTGATAAATCCATTGAATTGCATAAAAACCAGCATGCAATGCAGAACGATTAGTAGGCAAAATGTCTGGGGAGTCTGTGCCTGTGTGACGTCTGCTTAACTTGCAGTCATGTGAACGCAAGGAAAACGCAACGTAACGTCTGTCCGGCTTTACAGCCGAGCCTAATACACATGCAGTAAAAACTCCACTGCAGACTTAGCCTCCTTCATCTGATAGGGAGGGCAATGGATCACAGAACTCATGGCTCGGATTGGATCACGGGTTTTATTCACGCATCGGATCTTCTTTTTTTTTTTTGGATCAGCAAAAAAAAGCAGCAACAAATATACCGTTGCTTTCAGAGTGACGCAACACTCAGCAAAAGTAGGGAAACGTTTTTTTTTTTTTTCTTCCAGACCTCAGTAGACTCCCAGTCACCTCGGAAACGACTGTTTCCGTGCTTGGACCCCGACGTGCGTCAACGCTACACCAGGCTGCCTTGTGTGGAGCGCAAGGCAGCAGACACACAACTTCACTGCAAGTCTGCATCGAGATTTGCACAATTATTTCCTTAACCATTTCAGCGCTAACGGGACACATCCCAAAGTTTTTTCCATGTATCCTGTTGGGACATAAGCATCCCAAAAGCCCATGCATTTTGGACCTATTCCGTATTATAGGAGCACCTCTTTTATGCTTGGAGAGCACTTTGACACCAGGGCATTATGGGTAATTGCAAATGCCGGTTTTGATCACAAAATTGACATTTATACCCAATAGATCGCTTTAATTTGAAGTACTGTGTTCAGCATTGAAAGGGTTAAAAACAGTTCACATACAATAAATCTGTATTTCACACAATTATGTAAACTTTGCAATTAATCCATGGATCATATGCATGCCAAACCGTGGCCAGCAGTCCGTATGGATCATGGATCAACTATAATCCATTACACCACTACTGACTAGGTAATCTGATATTTGAACCCAATGACC
>OMMV01095717.1:3642-14686 GCA_900302635.1 Chatrabus melanurus
GTACAGGGGCGGGGGACGTATCTGCTTTTTATCCATCTCTTAAATCAGTCACTGCAGCTATCGGCAGCCCTCCCTCCTCTCCCCTCCACCTATGTCTCTTCCTTCCTCCGCCCCGGCCCCCACCCCCACAGGGCCGCTGATTGAAGTGGCATTGTTTGGGAGACAAGCGGCGCTCAATCAATAGGCAGTCTCACTAAATTACCGTTTGCATGAAAAATGAAGGGCCGCCCAACCTGACTCCATTCAGCTGGGGATGTGCTGCGTTTGTGTGTGTTTTTTCGTGCAGATGATAGAAATGCGCGCATAGGATGTAGGGAATAGAAGTGCCACGCACGTGTTTGTGTGTGTGTTTGTCAGGGGACAGAGAAGACAAAGTGGCCTGGTAATAGAAGTAGCGCGCGCATCTCTCTTTACTGCACTGTAAAGTCTTTGGAAGACCACCTACAGCTGTATAGGGATGCAGGAGAAGCAGGAGCCCAGAGTTTTATATATTGATCAGTGCTCGTTAAGGTCTTCTGCTGAGCGGCCATGATCCGACACGGTGACCCTTGACCTTTCAACTTTACATTTCACCCTCACCTCTGACTGACTTGCTCTGTGTACTTGGCTCGTTCATCTCCAACTGCTCCGCTGAAAAAGCTCCTTGGATTTCTCTTTTTTTGAAAGTGTGGATTGTTATCGATGAGTAGGAACACATGTTGTGATCCAGTGTCAAAAAATAGACTTTGCCGAGGTGCAGTGTGTGTTTTTGTGCAGATTTGGACGGCCAGGGTAGGCTGGCGCGAGGTCTCAGCCTCGCTGCCTGTTTGTGCTCCGCCCTGACCTCTGCTATTAATCATCTCTAGATCTGTGTTTACCCTCAGTTCAGCGCTCCAGCACACAGGCACCTAGAGGGGCAATTAGAGAGGAACCACCGCCCCAGCACAGAGGGTTACCCCCCTCTTCCAGTCTCTCTCTCTCTGTCCCTCACACACACACACACGCACATAAAATAACTCACAGGCAAAGTGAGGACCGAAGCGAAGCAGGACCCATCCTCACCCTGAGCGCCAGCTATAATGTTTTTATTTACTTTAAAAGCATGCTGCTGTTAATACAAGTGGCTTATCACAGAGCTGCCATTACATTTGTACGGGAGGGAGTTTGTTCAAGAATGCAGCGTGCGCACACACAAGTGTGTACATGCGCGACTGTCTTCCCCCCCCCACAGGGCACACCAAACATGCATTAGTATAAGAAGCGCAGGTTGAGTCTCACCCAGTGTACATATGGTAATGGATGGTGTGTGTGGAACATGTCAGCCACCTCATCATGTAAAAGCCTCCGTGTACAGGCGGGAGCAGAGAGGGCTGGCAGGTAGGCATTAAGCAATATAATGGCCTCTATTTTTACTCCGTGGAACACAGTTGAAGAGGCGACGCTTATGAAGCTTTCAAAAAAGCAGACACGCGGGTGGTGGTGGGGCATTACAAGTGGGCAAGTGAGAGAATAAAACTGTTTTTCGTATCATCTGAGTTCTAGATGTGCTTAGACCCTTTCACACATGGAGCTGGGTACATTTACGGAAGACGATCGATTCGGCCTTCTAGACTTGTGTTTTTGTCACGTAGCATTTCTGTATGACTGTGTTCACACGTATTGCGGACCTCATCTCTGATCATGTTCGTGTCAGCGTCTCTCGTCTTCTGTAGCACGGCACAAATTAATAAATAAAATGGGATATTAAATAAGAAGTCAGTTGGATGGGATACAATTGTGTTGCGCTGTATGAGAGAGAATTGCGTTGTCTCGAATCCCCTATGGCACAGAGGTAGAACGTGCAGGCCACAGAGAGCAAACGGCTATAAATAAAATAATATAAATGTTGCCGTTGGATGGGGCTCAATTATGAGGTCGACGGGTTAATTAAGAAGTCAGCGTGACTGCACACTGGATTGTTTATTAGAAAGAGAGAGAGAGAGGGAGGGAGAGTTGTACAAATAGCAGGTCATGTAGTTGTAGTCTTACACACTTAGGGCCTGATTTATGAAGATCCCACAGTAAGATTTCCATTTCTCTCCACTCTACCCTTATGTGATTAGTTAAATCTGATGTCTGTCAGGTTTTGATTGGCTGAACACACCTGGCTGAATTCATAAGCTGTGGGTGGAGCAGTATAATCTACTCTCGGCTTCTCCCAATTTCAACTTGGGGTCGCCACAGCAGATCCCACATGGATCTGCATATAGATTTAGCACAAGTTTTACGCCGGATTCCCTTCCTGATGCAACTCCACTTTACATGGAGAATGGGGTCGCACTAACCGCTAGGCCACCAGCAGTGAGAAATGGAAAATATGCACTGCTGGTGGTATGTGAGGACAACGATAAGGGTAAACACTGTGCTCCGATATACAAACATGTGTTTTACGTACCATTCTCCAAGCTAGTGTTTGAACACACACACTACCGTTTGGTGATGCACCCATCACCAAAAAGTATCACAACCAGGGCAGCTATTGTAAAAGGTCTCTGGGCCTTCAAAATGAGCCCCAATTATACCCATGGAAACATAGGGGGTTGCTCCTCAAATCAGGAAGTGGTTCCCAGTCCTTACGGTGAAAAAGGACCTAATGATTGGGCAAGGACAATGCATGAGACACATGTTGTAAGGTATCATCTTTTGGTCAATTCTTCAAATGCAAATGAAACTTTTCTCTGAGGTCAAGTCAAGTATGGGAGCATGAGCTGGTATCGCATGTTGCTGCATTCACTACACCACAGAGCCACTTTGGGTCCTGGATGGCAACCACCCAGGCAGACAACCAATCCATTCCCACCTCTCAAAAGTAACCATCCATCTGCTGCAGCCAGCTGAAATGTGGACGTCCCCATGGCCTTCTCCAGCTGCTGGCGTCCTGAAAAACTGAGGCACTGACATGCTGGATCATGCACAAAGAAAAGTACCACATGGCCAAAATGTCACTGTTGGCACTCCCTCATAATGCAAGTGATATTTCTCATCTTAGTCTCCCTAAGTAACCTCTTGTTTGACATAAAATCATTCCAGCAGTATGCAAGGATCCTCTGAAGAGACCTGGTGCCAATGACGTCCGGTCCAGTTTGGGTGTGAGACCTTCTAAGTCTCACAACCATACAGTAAGACAGAAAGCACCAGGACCCGAAAGACTTTGACCTTTGTTCTCCTGCAAAGATATCGGCATCATCAAACACCTCTGTCCAGTGACCTCATGGCTCTTCCCAGACGTCTCTTAATCTCAAAGGCCGAGGACCCAGAGACATGAATGTCACTGCTGAGATAAGTGAATGTCTCTACAAGTTCAACGCTTTCGTCACATGCAGATCCACTTCTGATGGCCGAGTCCAGGAAGTCATTGAAAGTCTGGATCTTGGTATTGATCCAGGACAAATGTAAACACGGACACTCCAATTCCTCACTCAGCTTCTCAAGTGCTGCAATCATTGCATCCATTGATTCCGCAAAAGATCACAGCATCGTCTGCGAAGTCAAGGTCAGTAAACCTTTCCTCGCCAACAAAGGCACCAAAGCCACTGGTTTCCACAACCCTACCCAACACCCAGTCCATATGTTTGAATATGTTTTAGCATCAGTCTCAGACATATTCAGTCACATGCATCACCGATGTATGCAGTCAGATAGAGCATGCCACGGTTGTGCTGATCAGTTGTAGGCCTGCCCTGGGCCCACGGAGGCAGTTAATCTCTTTGTGTATGACATGTGTGAGCTAAGGGTATTGTACTGTATGTTTCCCTCTCACTCAGCTGTACTTAATGTAGCCCATAAAGGCTACACAACAATAAGCTACGCCTGGCACTCAGGCCACCATTCTGCACTACACTAGCCCGCTGAGCAGGATAAATGACTCCTATAAACCTGTCACACACATACATACACACACACTGGAGCGTGCACAGACTATAGAAAGTCATCTCCCTGGCTGCGGAGGATCTGCTGTGGTTCTCAGTGCAGTTGTGTGAAGTTTGTTTCACTCTGTGCGGTGCATAGCAATAACGGGAGCACCGCTCGTAAAATCGTCGGCAAGGAATATGGATGGAAAGGGCTGCTTGTTATACGGAATCCTCACAGTCAAAGGATATTAATGGAGGCACAGCATTCAGGTGATGGTTCCATTATACATTCCTGCATCAGTCCCAATTGATGTGATCCGTTCCTATTGCTGCTCTCTGGCCCTGTGTTTAATCAGTGGCTGAAGACAGATCCAACTTCCCTAATGTCCTGGACCTCCCCCTGCATCTCACAGAAAATGACTGATCTACATTAAGAAGGGATAAAATAGCCCTTCCATGTGATGGCTAGCCACACTGTTTGCAAATGAATGCCATTTAAAATCCATAAAACTGTTATTCTGCATAATACCTTATGAATATATGTTTGTATGAGAAGTAGTTAAACGTCGTGGGTGTTGTGCGGCCGGCGATGGATGGCCCTGGAATATGTATAGTTGTGTGTATTGCGTTGGTGTCCGCGTGTGTAGCTTTGCATCTCACACAGTTTGATATTGCACACCGCAATTATTAGTCCCGGTGATTGAGGGGATTTTATCTATCATTTTTACAGAAACACCTACTAACTGTCCTGACTGAGTGCATTGTGGTGGGAGCAGTGAAAGCGCTATTAGTCTATTTATGGATCCAGCGTTGGTGTTTATCAGTCACAGACTGACTGTGGTTCAGACAGCATCATCTGGCCCCTCATGTTGCTTTTAATGATTTTCCTGTTGAAGATGTCGGCGTCGTGTCGTTCTTGTTATTTTCACAGTTGTCCTGGCAACCGCAGATGAAAACGGTGCTCGCAGGTTTAGCGGGACCCAAGTTGATTTTGATAAAAATGTAAATTTGATGTAAATCCCAATATTTATTCTTTCACTTAAAAAGAAGGAAATGAAAAAAGCCCTAAACACATTATCTCTATATTTCTATGTCTTGCCTATTTTAGCGCCAGCCGTGGCATTCATAAATAAACCACGTAGATAATAGTCGTCGACGAGAAATCCATTTTCATTCTTGATATTTATTCAAGCGGTTCTCTCCCATGTTTATACAATCCAGAGTATTAAAAGATTGATTCAATTTTATGTTTTGGAATAAAATGCAAACAAAAACAGATGCTTGTGCCTTTTTTTCCGCCTCCACCCTGAGAAGGTATTGTGATTTATCTAAACCAGGGAGCTCTGAGCTTTATTCTGGGCCTGGATCTTGCCAGAGAGACCGAGACCACAATGCTGTGCAGCAGGAATACTGTGTGGGTGACAGATTTAAAGATGTCTGTCTGTCTGTCTGAGGTTTGGAAGACCTGGTGAAAAAAAAGAGTTGATTTTACATATAGCTCTATAGATAAGTTCCCATTTAAGTTTGGTGATGTTGTATTTCATTGCATCATCATAATGTAATAAAGAAGCATGTGCTGTCTGTTGAATGTAAATATCAGTACTGTGGAACTGAAGCGAAAACTATTCTCAAAAGCAGGAATCAGTCACCATAAAGTATTTAGTCATTACTCTTATCCCATCCTCGAAGGCGGGAAGAAGTATGTTTGGGTGTTTGTGTGCATACTGTAAAATTCTGTGAACACTATTGCTTTGGTTGACTTAAAAATTTCAAACACATCTAGACATATCTTGATGGGTTTTTTTCAAATTCATTGTTTACTGTTGAGACATGAAGATAACGTTGACATTTTATGATAGAGTTGTATCTCCCATGATGTGCCATAGAGATGAAAAAAGACTAGAGCGGATATCGAGCTTGTTACAGCAATAATTTCTTCCACCGTCTTGTGTGAGGAATTGTGTAAATGGAATCCAGCAGCCTTCTCTTTAAATAACTCGACATTCGGTAAGTGATTTCAATAATTGTGTTCTTGTGCATTGAAATGGAATGTTTATCGCTATAATTGCGTCAAAATTTCAGTTGCCTCTGTTATCACCCATGTAAAGGCGAAGTCACACCTCGACGTTTGGGCCAACGTAGACGAACTTACTTGCAAACGTCGGTGTCCGCTACCCTCTGCTAGCTGTCGCTAGCCGCCGCTGGGCTACACCATCCTCTGCTGTCCTCCGCCGATGAACATCGACCGCATCCAAAAATTTTCAACATTTTTAAAATTCCTCGCCATTTACTGATGTACCTCTGGCTATGTTGGAGACCGTTAGAGAAAGTTGATCTCTGCTACGACCAAGTTAGCCTCCGTTAACATCCGCTAGCTTAAGCTACTGGTGCAATCGTTTATGCTGGCTAACGTTTGGGTGCAAACGTCCCTTCGCCTGCTCAGAATCACTGGACAGTGGTGTGTTGAACCCCTCTCCCACACGTTGCCACGTGGGCAAAAGTCGCACTTGTTCTAATGGAGCGCTGGCTAACGCCCGTCTCAGCTAGCAGCATGTTGTGGAACGCCGTGCTGCATTTGAGGTTCGTTACCAAACTCCAGTAACGTGAGTTTTGCTGACTTTTGGCCAATTTTCTCGACTTTTCCCTGCGTTCACCACACGCTGGGTAAACGTCATAGTGTGACTGCGCCTTAATGGCTGTAGCGTTGTTATGATTCTGAATCTGAACCATTCAGTACTTACCCAGTAGACTGGATGACCGGCTGTCCCCCTCCCCAAACCTTTGTATGGTAAACACAGTAAGCAGTTTGCTTTGTTTATATTGTGTAACTCCTTTCAATACATTTAGTAAGATGGTGGCCCGACCTACTTGTTACTGGCCGGTTCAGCCAATGATGATGTCTCCTCTAGTCTTTTTTTCCATCTCTGTGTGATATGCCTCCAATTGAGTGAAAATTGGTCTACAGTCCAAAATCAGCTGGAACCTGTACTGGATCAGTGTTTTTCATTTTTGTAAAGATACTTTACCATTGACAGAATGGAACATTGTCAACATTTTGATGTATATCTGTTGTGATGTGTCTTTGGCTGACTTGAAAATTTTACATAAGGTAGGATGATAACATTGCTTCCTTTTTGGCAAATCTGGGTCAAATCTGGATTTTATAAAGTACTCTTTTTAGTTGACAAATTTTGGCGGCTAATCTTGAAATTAAATAAACAGACTCAAGGGGGCCAGTTGTCTGCTGGCTGGACAGCAGCCAGCTGTCTGAACCAAGGTGGTTCCGTGGTGTGGTGGATGCGGTAGTGCATGCTCCCAGACTTGACTTGAGGGGGCACGCAGAGAGTGCAACACCCGTATCTTGCATGCTTGACACTGATTCTTGCAAATTAATTCTTTGTGATTCAGTGACGCCATAGTAAATGGTTCTGTGTAAGCCACACAGAACCATTTACTATGGTGTCACTGAATCACAAAGAATTAAATTGTCATTTGATCAAGAGTTAAACAAGTATGACTTTGCATTTGACCTTTCAAGGTTACCCAAAGTCAAAGGTCATGTGACAAATAGAAAGGTGGCATGACTTCATATTAGTGTTTCAGTGTAACCATAGGTGTAGCTTTAATTAATTTAACAAAATGGCCATTCTAAATGAGTTTGACCTTTGAAGGTCATTCAAGCTCAAAGGTTATGTGACCAAAACAAATTTGTTTAACCAGTTCCTCGAAATAGCCATTCTAAATATCCCCTATTACTGTATAATCATTGGGACAAAATTTTGACCTTTTTCTCAAAAACAAATCACTTGTCCTTGACTGACCCTCCGCCAAGTTTGGTCCAAATCAGAATCGGATGGACACACAGGACTGAAAACAATACACTCGTATGCGCTTCCACACATGGTGTAATAAAGAGACATACCCCTCACCAATGTAACCAGTTTGCATGGAATAATCTGTATTAAATGGCTAATTTTTATTTGAATGGGCAAAAATATGTTTCCAAGCCTGGCATGCTAATCTAGTTATTTTGAAGTGGGGATTTGATTGCATGGAAAAGGCTCTGCAATGACTGATCAGGTTTGTCGCTTTGAGATGTGATATGTAGTGGAATAGTGTGATATGCAACTTGCTGTCAATCCAGACTGGCTCAAGATTTCTACCATGTTATGAGATGGTGAAATAGAAAAGAATGACCACCAGCCTGTATTAGTTGTTGGAGGGACCCATATTGTGTAGGCAGAAACATACTGAACAATAATTAAGGGAGGTTCTGTGTGGCATCTCTGTATGTATGCTGTATGTATGCTCATTTGTGGGACAAGCACAAGCTGTATGTACAATTGGGGGAGGGGAGCTTCAGAAGAAGGTGGGATGGCCTGATTCTACAGGGGTGCAGATATACAGGGGGAGTGGCAGCAAAACAAGTGTGTAGCCAAAACGTCCTTTATGTAATTTACTTAAAAGTATGCATTCTTCTATCCCTTTAGTCTTTAGTTCAAACTGCTGAAGTGAGGTGGGTGTGTCTTCCAGTCCTGGCCAGGCTGCTAGCATTTCTGTCTGGACCTGCATATTTAAGAGCCTGGCTCCAGCCTCAGCTCCAGGTACCTGCTCCTCTTATTACTGGACATTATTCCACTGGCAGACCAGAAAGGAAGAGAGGAGGGGAACTTTAATAGCACACCTGAATGGAGGGTGTCATATAATCAATGCATACAGGCCTACATTACAGGCTGTCACTGAGACTCCATCACACCCCAGCAGAGAAGAGGGAGAATGGGATATTAACTCTTGTGAAAGGAGAGATGGGTGTCAGTGGCCTGAAATTAAATGGCTTGCTCTAAAGGAGATGAGGCTAGAAACGAGGCAACGGTTTTACTTGGAATTGCCAGACGCGTTTGGCACAGTATCTAACTTTCTGCTCCAGAACAGTGCCCTCTGACTGCTTTGTGTCTCTCTTTCCATCTCTTGTGCTTTCAGTTAGCCCACACTTGGATTTGACATGCATGTTATGCTTGGTTGCCTTATTCACAAAAAGGAGCGTGAAAGAAGCTTAAACTAATTCCCTTGGAAGAGTTGAATGTTATGGTATGGGAAAACTGTAATTGGAGAATGTGAGCACCTGTACTCAACTCGAACCCCTTTTATATGGACGTTCTAGAGACTTGAAATGGTTCCAGTGATTCTTTGCACCAGCTCAGAACAGTCTCAGAAAATAAATGATCTAATCGTGTTTCCACCCAACCGATATTGTGATTTTGATTTTTTTCTTTGTCTCTCTAAACTACACTTATGTAATGGTCTGCAGAGGTAACCATAGGTAAACGCGCTATCTCACCTAGACGTTTGGGTCAATGTAGACGAACGTATTTGCAAACGTCGGTGTCCGCTAGTCTCCGCCATCCTCCGCTGATGAACGTCAGCCGCATCCAAAAATTTTCAACATGTTTAAAATTCCTCGGCATTTGCTGACGCATCTCTGGATACGTTGGAGACCATTAGAGAAAGTTGATCTCCTCTACCACCAACTTCCCTCCGCTAGCCTAAGTTACTGGTGCGATCGTACACGCTGGCTAATGCTTGGGTGCTGCTTCACCCAGAATCACTGGGAAGTGGTGTGTCAACCCCCTCTCCCGCACGCCACGTTGGCAAAAGTCCCGCTTGTTCTAATGGAGTCCTGGCTAACGCCCGCCTCCACTAACACCATGTTGTGGAATGCCGTGTTGCGTTTGAGGTTTGCTACCAAACTCCGGTAACGTGAGTTTTGCTGATGTTTGGCCAATTTTCTCGACTTTGCCCTGCGCTCACCACACGCTGGGGTGATAGCTATAGTGTGATTGGGCCTTAAACTGACACCTTTAAGTCACATAGACTAAGATAATGGCACATAGTAGTTGACATTACTCAATAGAATGAAGAAAACATTTGAAATCTAGACTGCAGCTTGCCAGAAGGCAAAATAAATAATATAGGAATAACATACACTGGCCATGAAACAATTCAGCAAGTAATTGGCCAGTTACATTTAGTCCCTTATAAATGGGGGGAGGGGGGGCACACACACAAAAGTGCTGTAGTTCCTACACTGTTCACCCAATTTGTATGAAATTACTCTAAAATTAAAGCCATTGCGCAGGTGGCACAAACTGCTGGGGAAAACTGTGGACTGTTGTAAAAGTTGAGTTTATTTGACATATGTGGGAATACTAAATTTGCAATGTTCTCAAAACAATGCGACTTGTCAATTGTACAATGATCAGGGAAACACTGCAAACTCAAGTTAGCTTAATTTATTCAGTTCGATTTATTCAGACAGGGAAATGGACAATTGGAAAATTGTTGATGGGTTCCCAGCCAGTTTTGTAACATTTGTAAAGTTGAACACAAACTTACAGAATATGTGCTTGGTAAAGAAAGAAATAAGTTCCATAAAGGCCTCGAGGCCCATTGGTGCTGGTCCTTGTCCATGGATAATGTAGCGTGAAGCGGATGACACTCTACGACTCGCCTCTACGACTCGACCTGGTCGGGACACCAGTCCATCACAGGTTACTTCCCCAGGCAAGGCCGGTACCCATTTACAGCTGGGTGGACTGAGACGATGCAGATGAAGTGTCTTGTCCAGGGACACAGACAGGTGAAGTTACCTCAGTAAAATTCAACTTGGTTTTAAGTGTCCTCTACATTATTAATGATTGATTAAAATAATACCGAAAGGGGTTTTCATTTGGCTACCAAATGGGACCATAGCAGAAAAAGTTTGAGAACCAGGTAAAGAGAAAACATTTATGTCGAGAAACACTTAGTACTCAGGCGGCACGGTGGCTTAGTGGTTTGCACTGTTGCTTCACAGCTAGAAGGTCCCGGGTTCAAATCCATCCTGGTCCTTTCTGTGTGGAGTTTGCATGTTCTCCTTGTGTCTGCATGGGTTCCCTGCGGGTGCTCCTGCTTCCTTCCACCTCCAAAGACATGCAGGTAAATATAACACTCTAAACTGACCATAGGTGTGAGTGAGAGTGTGAAAAAGTTTTTGTCTGTGTGTTGGTCCTGCGATAGACTGGTGGCCTGACTAGGTTGTAGCCCGCCTCTTGCCCAATGACTGCTGGGATAGACTCCAGGCCCCCACGTGACCCTTAACTGGAATAAGCAGGTTTAGGAAATGGATGGATGGATAT
>OMMV01095843.1:1967-12717 GCA_900302635.1 Chatrabus melanurus
TGCAGTCAGAGAAACCTATAACTTCTTCAGAGTTGTCATGGGTGTCTTGTTGTCTTTCCTCACTAGTCTCCTTCTTGGACGGTCACTCAGTTTTTGAGAACTGCCTACTCCAAACAGATTTACCATACAGTACCATACTGTTTGTATTTCTTAATGACTGACGTGAATGAAGTCCCAGATATATTCGGTGACATGGAAATATTCATGTATTCATCCCCTGACTTGTCTAAAGAAAACTGACTGTAAAGTGGTGGATTTATTTGTGTTATACTAAAGGGGACCCATACTTATTCACACTATTGTTTTGGGTTTGATATTCTTATTTTATTTATGTGACATTGTAGCGATTTGTTTTCGCTGTGAGTTTAAACGGCATAATTTTAGAAATTTTATGATAAAGAAGCATGAATTTCTCTTTTAGTTTGATGTCATAAAAAAGATTAAAATGTGTAAAAACTCAAGGGTGTCCTAACTTTTTCACATGACTGTACATATATATATGCTGCAAATTGCAAGTCCAAATGGTAAATGGTCCCATTCCAAACAGTGTTAAGTGTTAAACATTTGATCAACACAGGAGCACAGTAGTCGTTAATTTTCACTGTCATAAAGTTGATTTAACACGGTTTTTAACGGGACCATACACACTTACCGCAGTATTAATTTAATGCCACAGATTTTACTGTGTAGTTTTTAGTAAAGAACAGAATAAAAGACATTTACACTCTCCATGGAAAAACACTTTGGACATATTAATAATTTTAATATCAAGTCAATTTTAAAACAAGACAAAAAGTTTCAGTAAATCTGAACTGAGATTCAAATCTTTTGACACATAAAACAAAACATGCAATGCTGACGGTGTGCCGCCTGTAATTTCCTCTATGACCTCACACTAAAGTGAAGTGGTGTTTGTGTGTGTTTCAGAATGAGGCCGTGTGTTCAGGGTCGGAGCTGGGTGCTGCTGGTGCTGTTAGGACTGGGAACTGTAGCCCAGAAGCTGCCCACCAGAGACGAAGGCCTGTTCCAGATGCAAATCAGAGACAAGTCACTTTTCCACGACTCATCTGTCATTCCAGATGGAGCTGAGATCAGCGGTTACCTGTTCAGGGACACGCCCAAAAGGTACGAGCTCCTCGAAGAAACGGGTGATCAAATTGCCCTGAGTGTTTATCCACAAATAACTCCATAACATTCCAGAAGTTCCCACTTCTGTTCCACTGCCAGGTCCGACATTCACCGAGAAAAGCATGAAAGTTGTTACTGTAAACGCAGAGGAAACCTCAGATCTTGTCCCGCAACATGATCTGCTGTGCTGATGCCAAAGCTAAATAATTGATGGCAAAAGTGGTGTTTGTGTAACTGAGTGTCCGACAGATCATAGAGATCAGGCTCAGCGCTCCGATGACATGACTGCGTGCTGGGCTAGATGACTGAGGATCTCAATGCTGTCACGTGTTGTTTTCCCAGGTACTACTTTGTGGTGGAAGAAGACAACACGCCGCTGTCTGTGACTGTGACACCTTGTGATGCTCCCCTGGAGTGGAAACTCACGCTGCAGGAGCTGCCCGAGGAGGCCAGCGGAGGAGGATCAGGTAAAGGTCAAGACGCGTAATGACACGTTATTCCCCTCACACACACACACACACACACACACACACGTTTGGCTGTGCGTGCAGTGTGACGGCAAGCCTTCTGGTGGGTTTTAATGAAGTCACAGTTGTAGTGTCTGCGCTGACCACGTCTGACCACGTCTGAGGTCTATAATTTTGGTTCTGCTCAAAGCCTTCACCTCCCTTTATTTAAGTTCTTCTTCAGTTAAATCCTGCTGCACGCTCTCTGTCCACCTTCCTGTTTCATGTTTATTTTTCCTTTGTTTGTCTCTTTCCGCATTTCCTCCTTCCAATTACACATCTTTCAGTTTATATATAGTTTATATAGAGATATATGTCTATTTTTGATTACAGTAAATAATTAAAATATTGTATTTGTATAAGTTAAAAGGAATAATTATTGTGCAGTATAAGGAAGCTGGAAAATTAATAATCAGTGATTTATGGAGAAGGGGTGGGATTAAATAAGTGCTTACTTCTTCCCACTCCTTTTCGGATGTGGAAACTTAATCATCAAGCGGTTGACAATTTTGTATTGCATTATGCTTGTTGCTATGTGTAAATTTTATTTTTTTATATGATCATTTTGCTTTCTTCTTTTTAATGTTCTGTTTACATGTTTGAAATAAATTTCAATTTTCTTGTTACCTCCGCCAAGGAGGTTATGTTTTTGCCGGCGTTTGTCTGTCTGTTTGTCTGTCTGTTTGTCCACAACATAACTCAAAAAGTTATGGACCAATTTTGATGAAATTTTCAGGATAAGTGGGAAATGGCCCAAGGACCAATCGATTAGATTTTGGTGGTGATCCGGATTATCATGTAAATATGGGATATTAAAAAAAATAAAGATTTATTGATTGAGTTGGATATTAATCTCTACCAAAATGGTTTATGCTGGCATTATCATTGGGTTCTCAGAAGTCCGTCTGCTGGAAAAGAACATCTCCACATTATGGGGGACTGAACTGCCTTGGCGGAGGTTTGCGCTCTCTGAGTGCTTTCTAGTTTTATCTACTTTCCCACCCTTTTCTTTCTTTCTCTATTTCCTTCCTTCTCTCCCTCCTTTTAAAATTCCTTTCCATTTCCCATTTTCTTCCTTTCTTAATTTCCTTTCTTCCCTTCCCATATATACCTTGTGCCCCTTGCAGCTTTACTTCTTCCCTTCATCTTCCCTAACTTTGCTCTTTCTTTTTCCTCCTTGCTCTTTCATTCATTCCTTCATTGCTTTGCTCATACATTCCCATCTTTCCTCTTTTCCTTCCTTCTTTCTTTAATCCTATTTTCCTCCCCTTTTCATTCTTTCCTCCTATCCTTGTTCATTGTATACTTTCTTCCCCCTTTTCTTTCCCCCTTTCCCTTTTTCTCTCTTCATAACTTCTTAAATTGTTTTTCCTTCATTTCTTTCTACCTTATTTCCATCTTTAGTTCTTCCATTTTTGCTCATTTCTAACTTTTTCATTCATTCTTCCTTCTTTTCTTCTACATCTCTTCTATCCCTCTAACAATTATTAGGCAAATTGTACACAATTATTAGACAACTGTTAGTGTGCACAATTATTATGCAAAGAAATGAAAAACTAAAAAGTTCTCATCTCACTTCTTTATTTTCATTTATTAGAGTAAGTACAGCAAATAAACTCAAAATTAACAAATAAAACACTTTTGACATTTCAGAAATATTCAGTGACCAATATAGCCACCCTTCTTTTCAACAACTGTCATGATCCTTCCATCCATGGAGTCTGTCAGTTTTTTGATCTGCTGAAGATCAACTTTTGGTGCAGCAGCAACCACAGCCTCCCAAATGCTGTTCAAAAAGGTGTATTGTTTTCGCTCACTGTAAATCTCACGTTTAAGAAGGGCCCACAAGTTCTCAATAGGGTTTAAGTCAGGTGAGGAAGGGGGTCCATGTCATTATTCTGTCTTCTTTGAGGTCTTTTCTGGCTAGCTAAGCAGTGGGGTACTTGGATGCATGTGATGGAGCGTTGTCCTGCATAAAAATCATGGTTTTCTTGAATGATGCAAACTTTTTCCTGCACCACTGCTTGAAGAAAATATCTTCTAACAACTGGCAGTAGGTTTGGGAGTTGATTTTAAGTCCATCTTCAACCCCAAAAAAGGTCCAACTAGCTCACCCTTAATAGGAGCCCACACCAGCACCCCTTCTCCACCTTGCTGGCATCAGACTCAAAGTGGTGCTGTGTGTCCATTAGTGATCCAGCCACGGGCCCATCCATCTGGTCCATCAAGAGTCACTCTCATTTCATCTGTCTATAAAACCTTTGAAATTATGTCTTCAGATATTTCTTGGCCCAATCTTGTCATTTCAACTTGTGAGTTTCACCCTTCCTTACCTTGGCCATGTCTCTGAGCACTGAACACCTTGTACTTCTGGACATTCCAGGTAGGTTGCAGTTCTGGAATATGGTGGCACTGGAGGATACTGGTTTCCTGGTACCGTCACGTTTAATTCTTCTCAAGTCTTTCACAGTTAATTTGCGTCTTTTCTTCTCCACACATCTCTTGCTACCCTCTTGACTATTTGCAACAAAACATTTGATTGTTCGGTGATCACGCCTCAATAGTTTAGCTATTTCAAGAGTGTTGTATCCCTCTGAAAGCCATTTTACAATGTTTGACTTTTCAGTGTCTGATAAATCTCTTTTTTGGCCCATTTTCCTGAGGTAAAGAAGCTGCCTAATAATTATACACACCTTGATATAGGCTGTTAATCACTTTAGGCCACACCCTCCCTCATTACACAAATACATATCACTTGAGAATGCTTAAATCCAATAAGCATTTAGGTTTATCGGTTTATAGAGTTGGAAATATGCATAGAAATGATGATAAGGTCAGAAAACTCATTTGCCTAATAATTGTGTACCCAGTGTAGTATTCCTCCTTTCTTTCTTCCTAATGTTCTTTTCTTCTTTTCTTCCTAATGTTCTTTTCTTCTTCTTTTCTCTTCATCATTTCTTTTTCTTTTCATTCAACCATCCTTCCTTCTTTTCAGTCTTTCCTCATTTGCTTCCTTCCTTTCTTTTACATCTTTTATCACCTGCTTTTTTATCACATATGGAGAGTGTGCTTTCACCACAATAGCTCATGTCAGATGATTTAAGTGACGCTTTACAACATTGCTGTGTGATGTGAGCATGTATTTGAATGTCAGTATCTCAGCACCTGTGTGTGTGTGTGCATGTGTGTGTACACATGCATTCGTCAGCTGAAATATTCTGAAATGATTTACTGTGCACTTACATCACTGAGACATGTACCTTGCATCAAGAGAAAAGAATTCCTCCGTAACTGGAAACATAATGACAAAACACAAGCGGTGCCATTGCTGGAAATCCAACTTCCCAGAGGTGAAATGATGCAGCGCTGCAATAGTTCAGCCAGAGAATTCCACAAAATTGTAATTCCACAAAAACCTCTTTTTCTCTTGCCGTCTTTCCTGCGCTTCTGGCTAAATGTCTCTGTTGGGAGTAGATCTACGAGCATTAATTTTTAGTACACCGCGGAGCACACTCTTTGGTTGACAAACATAATATTATGGTTTCTTGCTCAGGCTGAAGTAAGAGCTTCGACTGTCTCCAGCTACAAGGCGTCTCTTTGTAGCACAGCTTCTCATGAATGGCCAAGTGAATACCGGCCTGTGATCTTTGTGGATGTTTGGAGTGAAAACAGGGCTGCCGTGTGAGGGGCTAATCATTCGTGACGCTTCATCGTGACCTCACAGCATCAACACATTAGAGGTTTTTCGGAGGTGTGGAAATAATTGTTCGTCGAATCCAGAAGTGAAACCCAAGGAACAGGCTGCGGATGAAGTTCTTAAGTCTGTCATGTCAGTGTGAAGAGCTCATGTTGTTCTTGTTTGTGTTTTCTAGGAGAACCTGAACCTCTGGATCAGCAGAAACAGCAGGTGACTGTCGATGAGGGAACGGAGCTCTTCACCTACAAGGGTAACGACGTGGAGTCCTATGTGGCCACCAGCACGCCCTCTGGCCTCTACCAGCTGGAACTGCTCTCCACTGAGAAAGACAGCAACTTTAAAGTGTACGCCACCACCACCCCAGAGTCAGACCAGCCCTACCCGGAGCTGCCCTACGACCCTCGTGTTGACGTGACTGCGTTGGGCCGTACCACTGTCACACTAGCATGGAAACCTACACCAACAGGCTTCCTGATGGGACAGCCTGTCCAGTATTGTGTAGTCATCAACAAGGAGCACAATTTCAAGAGCATGTGTGCTGCTGAAGCTAAGATCAGTGCAGATGACGCCTTCATGCTGGCTCCAAAGCCTGGCAGAGACTTCAGCCCCTTTGACTTTGCGCACTTTGGCTTTGTTCCATCTGACAATGGCTTTGGAAAAGACCGAGGCCTCACGAGTAACAAGATCTCACGGGCCTACACGCCAAAACCCAAAGCATCAGACATTCTGAAGATGTGCATTGGCAACAAGAACATTTTCACAGTGTCTGACCTGAAACCGGACACACAGTACTACTTTGACGTATTTGCTGTGAATTCTGCAACCAACACGAGCACAGCATATGTGGGAACTTTTGCCCGCACCAAAGAGGAGGCTCGACAGAAGACGGTAGAGCTGAAGGACGGCAAAGTATCTGATGTTTTTATCAAGCGAAAGGGCAACAAGTTTCTGCGCTTTGCTCCTGTGTCGTCCCACCAGAGGGTGACTCTGTTTGTCCACGCATGTTTGGACAACGTGCAGGTGCAGGTGAGGCGTGATGGCAAACTGCTGCTGTCCCAGAACGTGGAGGGGGTGCGGCAGTTCCAGCTGCGTGGAAAGCCAAAGGCAAAGTACCTGATCCGTTTGCGAGGCAGCAGGAAAGGCGCCTCCACCCTGAAATTGCTAGCCACAACTCGACCCAGCAGCAAGCAGCCTTTCCCGTCGCTTCCGGAGGATACGCGCATCAAGGCTTTTGACAAGCTGCGTACCTGCTCCTCCGTCACTGTGGCCTGGCTGGGCACGCAAGATCGCAATAAGTATTGCATTTACCGCAAAGAGGTGTCCAACAGTTACGGCGAGGAGCAGCGACGTCGGGAACAAAACCAGTGCGCCGGGCCAGAGACCCGCAGGAAGTCTGAAAAGGTCCTATGCAAGTATTTCCACAGCCCGAACCTGCAGAAAGCTGTGACGACAGAGACCATCACAGGTCTGGAGCCGGGAAAGACCTACCTGCTGGACGTTTACGTGGTCGGCCACAGCGGCCACTCAGTGAGATACCAGAGCAAACTGGTGAAAACAAGGAAGTACTGCTAAATGACTCTGCAAAGAATAAATCTATTATAAATATATAAATATATATATATTAAATAAGTTTATTTAACTGTAAGTGATATTCTACTAGAGAGCGTACACAGACTGACTACTTGCACAGCTGACGGGCTTGTGGCAGTGACAGAACTGTTTGTAGAGAGAGATCCACCTGTATATTTATGTTTACACTTCATTGTGGCACCGCGGAGCGTGAGATGATTTGTCACTGGGCTTGTCGTCTTGACATCATGTTGCCACCGGGGGAGGAAGAACTTAAACAAAAAGAGACCATTTTGTCATCTTTTCTTTGTTACTGCATGACATTTGCTTTTGTCTGATCCTTCAGTTTCAAATCACCGGAGGAGATACGGTAGCGTTGTATAGATTTCTCATTATATACATGTTTTAGGAAGGATTTAAATTATTTTATACTTTTTGTCTCTTGTTTGGATGTCTGTTTTTTTTTTTTAAATCAATGACAGTAATAAATGTTTGGAGGAAATTTATGAGGACGTTGTGGTAGTTCAGACATTCCCTTATGTATCTCAGCCAGTGTTTGCTCTAGAGCCCATCTGTAAATGTGTTCTGTTGCTGGAGATCTGTGTATTATCACTGTATCGCCGTGTGTGCGTGTCACATGTACAGACTTGTCCTGCCAATATTCATGTACATAAACACTAAATATAGAACAAGTAATCCCTATGCCACCCTGGGTGTCATGTTCTTTTGCCAAGCAGTTAGCATCACCATCATGCCTCGAAGATGAACGTGCACACCTTTTAAAAAAAATGTATTTATTTATTTTTTGCATTTATACGCTAAGATGGCTAAATGGGGTGTCTGCGAAGCACAACCTGATACTCCAAGTGATTTGAAATGATTGCTTGAGTCTAAAGATGATTTTCAATTTCAATTCTATTCAGTTTATTTTTTACAGCACCATATCACAACATAAGTCGCACCAAGGCGCTATACACCAGCAAGGTTTCAACGTTACACACACCCTGAGCACGCACTTTGGTGACAGTGGTAAGGAAAAACTCCCTCAGACGGTTTTTGATTATAGGAAGCTTTGGCCATACTAACAAATAGAACCAAAGCACAACATCGAATTGTCAGAACATGCAGTGTTTGAAATGTTGTAGCTAAGCAACCATATATAATCCAGCGTTCAGAACAACAGATGGCGGAAGGTTATTCAGGATGCGATGTGCAGAGTCTGAGCCAAACAGACCGCACTAGTAAACCACTTATTACATCGATGCCAGATCAGTCTTTGAATTTAGGATGTTCCCAAGTTCTCACCCCCCCCAACCCCTAAATTTAACCCTCAGACCAGTCATTGAATTGGCACAGACCCCAGTTCTCCAGTTCTCACCCCAACCCCCAAATCCACAACCAGATCAGTCATTGAATTTAGGATTTTCCCTAGTTCTCACCGCTCAACTCCCAATTCCACGACCAGATCAGTCACTGAATTGGCATAAATGCCAGTTCTCCTGTTCTCACCCCCCAATCCCCAAATCTAATCCTCAGGTCAGTCATTGAATTGGCACAGACCCCAGTTCTTCAGTTCTCACCCCAACCTCCAAATCCACGACCAGATCAGTCATTGAATTGGCACAGACCCCAGTTCTTCAGTTCTCATCCCAACCCCCAAATCCACGACCAGACCAGTCCAGTCATTGAATTTAGGATGTTCCCTAGTTCTCAACCCATTCCCTAAATCCAACCCCCAGACCAGTCATTGAATTTAAGATGTTCCCTAGTTCTCAACCCATTCCCTAAATCCAACCCCCAGACCAGTCATTGAATTTAAGATGTTCCCTAGTTCTCAACCCATTCCCTAAATCCAACCCCCAGATCAGTCATTGAATTTAGGATGTTCCCTAGTTCTCAACCCATTCCCTAAATCCAACCCCCAGATGAGTCATTGAATTGGCGCAGAACCCAGTTCTCCAGTTCTCACTCCAACCTCCAAATCCACGACCAGATCAGTTATTGAAATTTTTGATTTGTGGCTCAAGAAAACACAAAAAGACTGGGATTGAATTTTTGAAGTGGTGCTGAAACTCCACTCCAAAATACTCCTGATTTGGCATCATCTTTTCTAATCAAACTAGAGGCTCATGGATCTATACTCAACAAAACTATAAATGCAACACTTTTATTTTCATTCCCATTTGTCGTGCATTAAAGTAATAGCTGTAAGATTTCTTCTATGCAAACAATGCAAATTTGTTATAATCCTTATCGGTGAGCACTCAACCTTTGCCAAGATAATCCAGCCACCTGGCAGGTGTGGTATATCAAGATGACAGATTAAACCCCATGATTATTGCACAGACGTGCCTTGGACTGATTCAATAAAAGACCACTTCAAAATGTGCAGTTTTGTCAAACAACACAATGCCACAGATGTCTCAAGTTTTGAAGGAGCATGCAATTGGAATGCTGACTGCAGGAATGTCCACCAGAGCTGTTGTCTGTGAACTGTAAGCCACCTCCAACGTCATTTCCAACCAGTCTTACAACAGCAGACCACGTGTGACCATACCAGCCCAGGACGCCACGTCTGGCTTCTTCACCCAATAAAGATCTTTTTTCAAGATCAACTGCACATTTTAGAGTGACCTTTTACTGCGACCAGGCCAAGGCACATCTGTGCAATAATCATGCGGTGTAATCTTTCACCTTGATATGCCACACCTACCAGGTGGATGGATTATCTTGGCAAAGGTACATGGATTTGAACAAATTTGTGAGCAAAATTTAAGGAAAATAGAAATACACAAAATACACCTTTTGTGTGCAAATAAGAAGTATTAGATGTTACTTCAACTCATGAAAAATATGAGCAAAAATGAAAGTGTTGCATTTATACTTTTGTTGAATATACATTAATGTAGACAAATCAGTTTGTCTTTTGTTTTTGAGTGCATTTCTTTGATCAGCAATAAAAGCAATGTCTCTCAACCTAGAGTTGGTCCCTGGGCGTCAGACTGTGGCTGCCCTCTGCTACTAATGGTTGGATTGAGTGTCTAACTATGAAAGTATGCAGAACAGTTTGTGCAGTAAAATTTACTCTGCTGTCCAGGTACATTTGATCCCACTCCAAATAGAGTTGTGTAAACTCCATCATAGATTGAAATCATTTTATAATAGTAAAAAGGACTCTTATTAGAGTTGAACAGCTCTATTACACTATGACAGGGTTGATTTCAGTCTAGAGTTTATATCACTCTTTTTGGAGTGGGGCGAAATGTAGTTCTGGCAGAATAAATTTTATTCTGCATAAATTATTGTGTCAGATGGGATAAATGCAAATGACAAATTTCATTAGAAAAATAAATAATGACAGGAAAAGTCAAGTAGAAATGTAAGCATGTTTTTGCTCTTCACAGCTTTGAGAACAGTTTTACACAAGATACTTTTTTGTGTGTTGCTGTATATTTTTAATACAGAATTTAGATAAGTGTTTAGTCTTTTTATAATCAGTGTTTCAATTAAAAATTAATTTAAAATGCCTAAATATTCCTATTAAAACAAATATTAAACGAGGTTTCTTCCTTTCTATGTCATGAAGGAAACTAATCAGTTATGAAGTTGCAAACCTCATTTTTAAACTCTCGTCCTCCGAGAATCTATTCTCTTATCATTTGCAGCACACCACTTACAATAACTTGTCATTTGAAGGTACAAAGTGGTATATATATATATATATATATATGTATACAGCGGGGAAAATAAGTATTGAACTCGTCAACATTTTTCTCAGTAGATATATTTCTGATGGGGCTGTTGAGATGAAATTTTTGTCGGTTGTCGGTAACAACCCAAGTAATCCACA
>OMMV01095995.1:2138-13890 GCA_900302635.1 Chatrabus melanurus
GTGATCTATGCAGAGACTTTAACCCAACCCCCCCGCCACCACCACCACCACCAAAAATAAAAAATAAAAAATACAGAGTCACAAAACGGTGCAACCAAAACTACCCTGGAATTTAAACCGAATTACCAGATTTTTTTTTTTCTGGGAGTTTATTTCACCCATAGAAATTTCATTCATACATTCAGTTCATTATTCAAGAATTATTAACCTATTTGTTGTCTTTGTGGAATCATATTGGGCTGTAATCCCAAAAAGTAATCAGGCATTTCTTCAACTGAAAAGCTGTATGACTTTCCTTAACATTGTACTTTCTTTATTAAAATTGAAAAAAAATTCTGTAACACTTGACTTTTTAATTAACATTAGCAACTTTCAAATGTGGCCACCTCAGTGACCTCTCAGTGCGACTCATCATGAAGATATTCTTCTGATAAGTAAATCTTTACCCCGCTAATCATGATCCTATACTTTTCTTTGAAGCCTTAGTGGCCTGAAAAAAAGCCCTTATCCTCTGTTCGCTTACTGAAGAAAGCAAGAACACCGACACATTTACACATCTTCTCACACACGTACAAGTTGACGCATGCACAAAGAGTGTGTGACCTACTATGACCCTCAATAATGACAGAGCAGTGAGCCTGTCACTGTGTTAACATGTCTTCTGATCACTTTTGTCTTCTGCAATAATAAAAAGTACACAAGCTTTATCACTTTCTGACTGTCTTTAGTATGCATAGGTATGGATGCCCTCATGCCTGAAGAGGCAGAGAGCCGATGCACAAAGTGTTGGAGATAAAATAATATGAGTTAACTATTGTTCAATTATTGCATAATTTGTGCAAGCATGCATCTGAAAAGTTTTCAGTGAAAATGACATTTTGATTGATCCTAATGTGAACTAAGAAAAATCACAATTTCTTCCAGCAATACGTTCCCTTAAACAATGCAGGCGAATAAAATAAAAAAAACATTTCAGATGATGGAAATTTAGCTCCAGCTGCCTTGCAGAGCAGTGACAGTAACTCACACTTCAAAGTGTAGATCCAAGAAGGAGAATTATGGCGGAGAATGGCTGTTTGACCTACCGTACGGAGTAAGAGGAGGCCGTAAACATCAGGAAGAGGATAAGAACCAATAGGACACCAGTGACACCTGGGACTAAAACAAATCAGCCAATCAGTGAAGAGCGATGCTGGTAACATCACAGTTCATGTGCACTTATAATAATATTAGGTCAACAAGTTCAAACGTTACAACAGAAAAGGAGGTACAAAAGACAAATCATGACACAGAGACTTTTAATGTCTACAGTACTCTGTATCCAAAAGCGATGTCCTTCTTACTTGTTGTGAAAATGATCAGTCTGGGGTCCTGCAAACACAAAATAAAGCAGAACTGTGTATGAGAGCTTCTACTGTAGAAATGTGTTTCACAACGTGAGAATCAGGATATATTTTATCTTCACTTTTCCAATACAGTGTTTTAAAATTACGACTCTGTTTAAAGGGGTCATTTTAGAAACAGATTTTGGTCAAGCCTGGGTTGCATATGTAGTTGTGAGGGCTGGGGAGGGTCATATTAAACAAAATCAAATTTTATCCACATTTTAAAATGAAATATTATTCCCCATAAATGTACGCCTGAAACATTTTGGCCTCGTTTTGGCCCTCTGTAGCTGGACTCCTCCTTTCACTGTGTCATGCTTTTGTGACACACCCACAGACTGTATATGCTGGACAAACCCTCCGTGATGTTATCCATGGGTTTTCTGAAGAGCGGTTTTGAAGCTCAAACAGTGCGGCACTGGGTGTCACCCTGTTGGCAGTGCTTACTCCGCCTACGTCCCAGCCAACCCATAAATGGGTAAAGAGGTGGAGCGTGGGCAAGACCCTTCATGACCTGGGTGGGACAAACTGAGCCCGAACACGCCCCATCCCAGAGTTACCGAACAAGCAAAAGCTAACAGACCAGCCATGGTCGGTGTTTTATTAAAGCATATTTTTGCGGACTGGGCGGTGGTTTTCATGACGGGTGGCTTGGGTGTGGGTATTAAAAATTATGACTGCCTTACTGCCTCGGTAGCCATGGCATAACAGTGGAGCTAACATCACCAAGCTACTGATACCTGCTAACGGTGCTAACATACAAATTAAATAACACAAAAATTTCACTCAACGTAAATACTGGAGCACAGACGTCTTAGATGGTCAGTTAGGACAATTAATGGCACAACAAGCCATATCATTACATATATTTGTAATAAAATGCTCAGAAAGAACAGACATGGTCGGTCCCCAACAGCTAGCAGCCACTGCTAGCGGTCTCTGTTAGCGGGGCTCTGGACTCGGCTAACGGCACACACTAGCTGTCAATCAAAGCGACCCTGCCCCTAATTATTCATAACTTTATGCCTTAAATTATGTTAAACTGATGGGTTTTTTTTTTTTTAATTCACCCCCCCGTACAGTTGTCATGGGGTAAACTACCTTTTGAGACCAAAGCCGTTTTTTGTACCAGGCTGTAAACATGTTTATTTCTGCTGTAAAGTTTTACATTTTAACATAGGCTTCTATGGGAAGTAACTCTCTTTTGGAGTCAGCCTCAAGTGGCCATTCAAGGAACTGCAAGACTTCCCACATCTGGGTTTGCTTTATTTCAGACGGCCGGAGGTTGGGGCTTGGACACACCCCAGAGTCTGTGCAAGAGAGGCACTCCTTCTCTGAAGGCAAATGGGGCGTGGTGAGCAGCAGGTCCTTTCCATTTAAAGTGACAGATACAGAAATAGGGCAAGAATTGATTTTTAAAGTCCAGAACCTATATAATTCAAATTCAATTGCTGGCGGAAACGAGGTGGAAATGTAGTACTGCTTTCAGTCAGCAGAGGGCGCAGTGTATTGTAGACCTAATCTGACTATTACATGACGTTGCCTCCATTTCAAACACACACAGGAAAAAATAATGGCGGACAGCAAGAAATTTCCATGGAAATCAAATTGAGCACTGATGATTATTTATTTAAAGGAGTGGCACCCAGAGAGTGCAAAAATTAAGGACTTGTATGTTTAAAGGTTGAGATGCACCGACTGTTTGCAAGCCACACGTGTGGTGGGCCGAGGCAGGGAGTCTGAGTGCCGTGCCGATGAGTGGCCCGCTGCATCCGATTTTCACTTTGAGCACAGAAAAAAATTAATCCATGATAGCTAAAAGAGGTCCCTGCATGACATGCTGTAGCACACATCATACTAATATATCAATTAATCATTTTCCTCCCAAGTCATCTTTACTTGCACCACAGCGCCATTCATTACTGAACGTAGTCTCTTGCTACCAGATTTTACTTAGTCTGCATGTTTGGCTGGGCTCTGTTTATCCCAGCTCTTAATTGCTTTTACTGATAACGGTGATTGAAACCCTACCCTTCCCTGGGGTCGGATGGTGGACCACAGATCGTTTACATATGTGTCAGGGAAGGCTGATTGATGGGATGAACCGTGCACATTCCAGGCATCCCCTCCCCTTAGAGACCACGGGAAAAACAGGTTTTTCTCCACAACCTTCACAGTTGCACTGATGCTGATAACAAAGTCCCATTTACTTGTACTGGGTGCTGCTAAGGAGTTGAGTGTGGGCATTGTTACAGAGGCAAGTAAAGAGGACCTGGGAGGAAGAGACATTGCAAACTAAATATTCACTGGGAGATAAATTACTTAATTATTATTACCAAATTATTATTAATTATTTAATTACCAAATATGCATTATGTTTTCCCGAAAAAAAAAACAACACGTAATGAGATGTTTCTCACCTCTCCGCTGTAGTGGGCCAGATTGAGAGCCGGGAAGTCATCAGAGTAACTGACACTGAAGTTGACGACATTCACCAGGTGGGCAGTTACGTGCACAGCTGGACAAGAAGAGTGAGGATTACACAATGCTGACTTACAATAAAACACATCTGTTAAACAGCACACAGACACCAGCAGACATGGAATAACTCCAAACACTTCAGTCAGCAAAACTCTCTCCTGACTCACTGGTACACACCACATGCCTCCCTGACATCACAGCCAAACCACGCAGCCGTCCGACAGCTGATGGAATTAGAGGGTGTAATCATGAGACACAAGGGTCCTTTTTCCCCCCTCACCCACATCCTCTCATCCCACCACCCTGTCTTTATTCTTTCTTCTCTCGGGCTACACCATGACTGGATGTTTCTGAACCTTGTAACCAGAATATGAGAACGTAGCCAAAGGGAGATGCACGTGCACTTATGTGTGTTTCTGATGTCCAATTTGAATTTTACACCTTTCACATGAGGATATTTTTGACCTTCCTCACTGTCCCAAAGGGTTGTTTTAGAGTTAAGACTTGGTATGAGTGTCAGGGTAGAACTGAGACCACAGATAACATTAAACAACAGCAACAACAGCTGGTTCTCAGTCAACACCGAGCACAAAAACGAGCAGCGCAGAGGGTGAGTATCCATTTGGGGCGTGTCCGCGTGCACATAACTATTTAAGCATCGGGCAATATCAGCAGAAGGCCAAGCGCTGGGTTTGGACACGCCCATGCCATGTTCTCTCGGGATGGGCTTGCTGAACACAATATCAACCACTCAGAGGGGCACCTGTCATTCCCTTTAAACTGGACTCCACAAGGTGCACGGCACTGTGGTGTTGAGAGAGCAGACCCAAGTTACCTGAACAGTACATCTTTTTTCCTACAGTGGCTATAATTGGCCATCATACCAATACATCGATGCTGGCGACTGGCAACGATATGTAAAGAAATACAAAGAAATACAGGTTGCTGTAAAGAAATACAAAGTGCTGGACTTCAAACCTGGGTTTTGGTGGTCTAAGGTGCAAACACTTTGTTGTGACGGATGATATGAATGTGTTAGTTCTGCACGTAATCACACCACATTTTAGACCAGCATGCCCAAATGAGCGCAAGTGTACATGGTATTTACAGTATGGGGTGCTGGGAGTTACAAAGACAACTGCAATGGGTGGAAACTAGCAATAACACTGGCGTTGTGCTGTGCACCACTTTAAGCCAGGTGGACAATAGAGCCCTGAAAATTACTCTCGAGATTACTCTGGAGCAACTGGATTTCTTGTTGGTCTAAAAGATGTTTCCCCATAGATCCAAATGGGTCATTCAGCCACTTCAGGTTGGAGCGGAATAAAAAAAATTTAAAAAAACAGATCAAATCTAGGCTCGTGTCTCCCATGTGCCTTCAGGCAAACTGTAGCTGAAATGTCACATCTTTTCAGAAAATCGTTCTTTGTGCCACTCCACCATGAAGCCATGTCACTGGCGATGAAACAGACAAAATTTGCGCGATGCACAGTCTCTCCAGTCACAGCAGCCGGTAACTCCTTCAGAGAGGTCTCCTCCTTACACAGTCACGCATTTTTTTAAGAACTGTCTACTCCAGACAGATTTACCATACAGTAACATACAGTTTCTATTTCTTAACAGCTGATTGGTGGCGCATCATTTCACAGTTACCATCTTTGGTGAAATCTGTAACATCACGCCAGCATGCACATAAAGAACTCACAGGCGACAAACAGCATTTCAATTTTGTAGCTTGGACAGCTTGAAAGTTGCCATTAACTAATGCGGCTCTTGCAACTGGAAAAAAAAACAAACAAAAAAAAACCACACTCTTTCAAACTGTGATTTCAATTTTAAAATGAGTCATCATTCAGCCATACGGGAAGTGTTACGAGGTTCTGATGAGGATAACAGCTGCAACAGTCTGCACCTACTGCAGTGCCGGTCGAGAAAAGGAACTCGGGTATTGTATTGTCCCGCCCTGATCTTCTTGTGTTGCAGGGAGCGGTGAGGTCTGAGCATTAATGTGAACCATTATCTTGGGGAGGTGATGGTCTAGAGGTTAAAGTGGTGGGCTTGAGACCAGAAGATCCTTGGTTCAAAATCCCTGTCAAACCAGAAAAATCACTAAGGGCCCTTGGGCAAGTGTCCTTAATCCCCAAGTTGCTCCCGGTGTGCAGTTGAGCACCTCGCTCGGCAGCACACTGACATTGGTGTGTAGGTGAATGTGAGGCATCATTGTAAAGCGCTTTGAGTGTCTGCTTCAGATGGAAAACTGCACAAATGCAGTACATTTACATTAAAAACTTTTTTTGATTCTCTGCAAGATGTCTGAATGAATATACTTTGCTTGCTTTGCATTGTTTTGTTTGAATAAAACTTCCAACTTTGCACAAAGTGAGCTGTGCTGACAAAGAAAAATTCACATAGTGGGAAAAAACAGTGAAATAATTTTGGACTACTGTAAAATATGAAAATAAACTCCTCCAAAAACTGATAAATCAGAGGAAAATGTCAGCTTTGCTAACCGGAAACTCAACAGACACTGTGATGGCGTGGGCGGAGACTCATAAACACTCAACTAGACAATCAAAACAGACACCAGCTGCATGGGACACCACAGCTGGAGCCCTGGACAAAGGAAATCTGAGTAAATTTTCAGTATTCCCTGCGATTAGAAGGGCAAGAATATTATTAATGGTGTCAGTCAATCAGTCATTGAGTCAGTGAGTGGGTCCATTAAATTTCCGTAAATAAGGGCGGGCTCTCATTGCCGAATTTTGGCCCCAATTTCAAAGTTGAGGAAATCAGGCCCAATTTTTTAAAATAGAAGGCAAGATTCATATTACCTACTATTTTATATCTGCTTACATATGAGTGTAACCTATTATTGCCGAATACACCCAAGCACGTACAATTCCCATTACACAATTGTTTTTGCGCAAGCGCAAAACCCTACTTCCGCGTTTTCCCTACACTTTTCCAAAAAGCTACAATGTCTCTGTTAACATCTCAAAACTGGCTTCAGTTGAACATTGTTGCAGAGGAGGATCAGAAGGAGGCTCATGCTCAGAGAACGGTAGGTCCCGATTACTACATCTTGTACCCAAGTGTCCACTGTCATCTACTTTTGCACAAGATTACCCCCACTCTGCACAAATTAAATCCAATTATTCACGTTTTGTGGATCACGATTTATCCCGAAGTCACTTTTTTTTTTTAAACATGTTTAAAACTTTCCCGACTGCTCACAATGTTCTACAACGCTACTATTACCACCAATTACACCGATTTTCAGGCCCCAATTGGGTATCCAATTTGTGTGTGTGTGTGTGTGTGTGTGTGTGTGTGTCAAAAGGCAATGGGGTATCAAAAATGGGAAATGGGAGACCACCCCAATTCTGTAAAAACAAAAAACTACAGCTCTAAAATGTTGGATTCTTAATGGCCATCATGGCCCTGCGATTAGCAACAAGGCTTCATAAATCACATGCAAATAAAAGGCTTACTTTATATATTCCTGTCTAAACAAGCGCAGATATGTCCCACTGTACCAACATGCTTATTTAAACTAATATACAAAATAATAAGTTCAAATTAATAAGGTAAAAAGATACCAACATAGCCCAAAATACGAGGTCTGCTGGTCCTCATGTGCATCTACCAGAATTCAAAATTTCAGCGCAAAATATGCAGTAGTTTTTACAAAATTAATGACGGAAATTTTGCGGCCCCACTCACTGACTTACTCCATTATGCACGTTTGCCCTGATAACCATGGGGAACAGGTGTGGACCAGTGAACCTCCTATTTTGGGCCATGTTGGTATCTTTTAACATGCACAATGGTCATAACATAAAATAAAGGCAGGCACATGTATCAAGTTGCTTGTGAAGACTTTGTTGCTAATCGCAGGGTCCTGGTGGCCACTAAGGCCGCTGATGCTGGTACATGCCAACACATGCAGTAATAGATACAGATATATGAGCTGTAATGATAAATAAGAGTTGATTGAGTTACCAGAGAAGACACAGATGGCTACCCCACATGTTACATGAAAACACTTGCTCTTGTCCAGCAATCTGCGAGTCTTTCTGCTCGATACCTGCACAGACACACAACAGAGTTATCTCTTGAGGCTGGTTTCAATTTTCAAAGCTTCACATCTTTTGATAGCTGGCACACGTTTGATCATTTATCTCACTGTCTTTATCAAAGGTGACTGGTGGTTCAGCAGAATCTGACATTTCTGACTGACTTTTTTTATTTTCGTATTTTGACCAACCCACTTTTTCACAAACTTATGGTTGAAATTATTAGTCAATAAAGTGATGATAAATGAGATAACTAAACATCTTTGGATTTTGGACTGCTGCTAAACAGAAACAAGTAATTTGTAGATATCGCCCAGTTAGCTTCAAAGAAAATGTGATTTCCATTTTGCTATTTGTGACATTTAATAGACTACATGAATAATCGATAAATCATAAAAATAAGTGGCAGATTAATCAGGAAGAAAATATTTATTAGTTGCAGCCCTTACAAGAAACAGTTTCAAACTCTCAATCATTTTTGGTTGTGTTTTTCAAAATTAAAGCTCCAAGGCAAGAAGGTATGGTGGCTGAGAAAGGCCACAACACTTCCAAATTAAGGCAATACAAGCAAGTGCAGAAAACACATAAATACAAAAAAAACAAAAAAAAAAACACCTACATCAGTTCTACAACAGGTAGGCATCAAAAAATGTCTTTCAAATTGAGAAAAAGCTTGCAAACACAGAGAACACAAATATAACCGACAGCACATGCAACAACTTAATTTGATAAGGTCTCCTCTGGAAAGAATGGCACAACCAAATCATTCATCCTCCCATGCATGTTTTTCATATTAGCTATTTTTTTTCCCCTCCCTTCTTCATGCATCACTCCGATCCTTCATTCACTCATGTGTTTCTTCCCTACCGTGCATGTTCCTCGGACAAAGGCGAGCAGAGAGCGGCACATCGGTAACAACACCAAGCTGCAGTTCAGGTTTAGCACCGACGCCGACGCCCGGCTGATGCAGAGCCCGAGCTGCCAAAGACACACAAATAGTTAACCATCACACTTAGTCGCATTTTCTCAAGGTTAGCAGTGTGCTGATATGATCAAAGAAGCTTAAGCACGGACCAGTCAGTCCGTAGACTGGGTTTGCTCTTTCAAACAGAACATCAGCTCATTGTCAAAAAAGAAAACAACCCACAAAAATACTCCTGTATTGGTGTATTTTGATGGCAGATAAATATGTAAATCCCAATAAAGCCTACTCAAACCAACATAATTGACTTTGACACTGTCGCTAAGTTCTGCCGTCATTGCTTCACCCAAAAAATGTCTGCTGCAGATCCAAAGCTTTCCCATAATAATTTTTTTTCAAATTCTGGTCAAACTATGGCTTTTTAACAAGCAGATTCTAATCTAGGATTAAGCATTTATAGATAATAATCTGATTAATTTGCACCATGGATCATTGTGATGTTTTCAGTCAGCCCTCAAAAATTTAAAACACGCAGGCTACAATTTCACAAACTGAGCTCTATATTCTGTATGTTTTACCAGCTATCACTGGCAAACCACCAGGCTGACTCAAAAGTGTGATTAGAGAACACATGTATTGGATCTGAGCTCATTTCCATGCAAATCAAAGCAAATTATCAGACAATGCTGATAAAGCACCTCCAGTACATGATCGAGAGAGAAAGCACAACTAGTTGTGCAAATGATAGACCAAAATGACATCATGTATTGCGGGGTTCTGACATATCAGAATGTTAGATGGAAGAAGTCAGAATGTGCATCCATCAAATCGACATTAAGGACAGTGTACTTAAGAAAGCTTCCGAGACCTTTAACCTTTCAAAACTTCCATGTACACCAAACAAGGCTTATCACAGAAAAGCAGCTGATGCGAAAACATCAAGCAGGAGATCTGATATCCTGCTTTCTTTGCAGCCACACACACACACACACTTAAACCCTGAGGAAATGCATTCAGTCAAAGTAAGTGGCATGTCCACACTTGTCCTGCAACTGCTGCTGCTTATTTTAGACCCATTTCTTACCACATGCATCTCTTTTTGTCTAAGATGTTCATAGTGGTTTCATTCTCACTGTCCATTACATCTTAAAAACTCATAATGCATTTTTAAAACAAATGTACTCAAATACTTCTGTCTCTCTGTATGCCCTTAAAATGTGCAAACTATCAACCTGTGTTAGTTGATACTTTCAGTTTTACATTTATTACAGGAGGAAGAATTTTCACAGTTTTATGATATTAAAAAACAATATTAAGAAGACGTGGGCTGTTTGTGATTTGGGGGGGGGGGGGCACAGGGCCCTTGCACAAGTATCATGTGATGAACGGGAGGTAAAATTAAAGCGCAATAGAATGTGGGCATAATTAATGAAGAAGAGACGATTCTCTTTCCAACAGGACCCAAGTTTACAATATTTATTTAGACAGCAACAGCACAAATATACAAGTAAATCTCAAAAAAATTTGAATATCGTGGAAAAAGTCCAATATTTTTGTCAGTTATTTCAGAAAGTGAAAATTTTATATTTTCTAGACTAATTACATATAAACTAAAATGTTTCAAGCATTTTTAAAATTTTAATTATGCCCTACAGCTCCGAAAAAATAAAAAAAAAACATCTCAAAATATCAGGATATTTCATTTCAAGTTTGAGTAACTCACTGTTTATACGGTAAGAAGAAGAAGGGACTTTATTGTCATTGTACATACAACAAAATTTGTCCTCTGCATTTAACCCATCCTAATTACAGTTAGGCGGCACAGTGGCTTCGTGGTTAGCACTGTTGCCTCACAGCGAGAAGGTCCCAGGTTCGCTTCCGACCTGGTCCTTTCTGTGTACAGTTTACGTGTTTTCCCCGTGTTTGCTTGGGTTCCCTCCGGGTGGGAGCGGCTTCCTCCCACTTCCAAAAACATGCATGTTAGGTGAACTGGTGACTCTAAATTGACCGTAGGTGTGAGTGAGAGTGTGAATGTGTTTGTCTGTCTACATGTGGCCCTGCGATGGACTGGCGACCTGTCCAGGGTGTACCCAGTCTCTCGCCCAATGAACGCTGGGATATGCTCCAGCACCCCGTGACCCTTAATTGGAGTAAGCAGGTAGAAAAAAATGAATGAATGAGTGAATAATTACAGTTAGACACAATCCAACCACTAGGAGCAATGGGCAGCCACAGTCCGGCGCCCGGGGACGAACTTCAGATGTAGAGATGCTGCCTTGGTCAAGGGCAGAAAAAGAAGCAGACCCTGAATGACCCATGAATCTCTCAGTCTGGTTCAGTACACACAACCACAATCATGGGGAAGACTGGTGACTTCACTGTTGTCCAGAAGACACTCACTGACATCCTCCACAAGGAGGATAAGCCACAGAAGGTCATTGCTGAAAGGGCTGGCTGTTTGCAGAGTGCTGGATCAAAGCATATTCATGGAAAGTTGACTGGAAGGGAAAAGTCTGGTAGGAAAAGATGCACAAGCAACAGGGATGACCACAGCCTTGAGAAGATTGTCAAAAAAAGCCGATTCAAGAACTGTCTTGGAGGAGCTTCACACGGAGTGGACTGAGGCTGGAGTCAGTGCATCAAGAGCCACCATGCACAGACGAGTCCAGGAAATAGGCTACAAATGTCGTATTCCTAGTGTCAAGCCACTCCTGAACCAGAGACAATGTCAGAAGCGTCTTACCTGGGCTAAGGAGAAAAAGAACGGGACTGTTGCTTAGTGGTCCAAAGTCCTCTTTTCAGATGAAAGTAAATTTTGCATTTCATTTGGAAATCAAGGTCCCAGAGTCTGGAGGAAGAGTGGAGAGGCACAGAAGCCAAGTTGCTTG
>OMMV01096307.1:2766-14505 GCA_900302635.1 Chatrabus melanurus
GCCCCCCCCCCCCCCACACACACACACAAAAAAAGCCACTTTGGAGTTTCAGTTGTTATGCAGATTCTGAGGTATAAATAAAAGCACACGTGACATATGAAAAATGGCATAAAAAAGTATGTTTGATTAACTTAACCTGCTTCATCTACTGAAAATCAGTTGAATTTACATATTCTATAACTTAGGTTTTGATCACAGAAAATCAATGTTTTGAGTGCCAGTCGCCACGTCCACCTTGATGCTTTGACCTAGCGCAGTAAACGTGCCAACTCAATACTCTGAACTGAGGCGCGTTCAGCGCCCAAACCATTTTGCAACGTTAGCGAGCGCTTTGCCATTGAATGAGCGAACGCTCGCTAACAGAGGCTAACGGTCTGGGAGGTGCCTCGCGGCGTGACTCTTCACGAAACAAGCACGGCAGAGGATGTAGTCCGTACCCGTCGGAAGACTCCATTTTATTAACGACGACCGCAAAAGAGCAACACGTCCAGCAGAAACAGCAGCAGCAGTTACGGCTGTAACCGTGAGTGATCTTTCCAGCGCATCGTCCATAAGCTCATCTAAGAGCACGGAAACGGCCCATTTCTTCATAACATCTTCTTCTGTGAAGTTTTATGGCGGTTGGCAGACCGACAGGTGCATTACCGCCACCATCTGGACGGGAGTATGGATTGGCACTGAATCCAAACGCGCGCCATTGTGCAGCGAACAGACCGTCCAACCGGGATCGTTAGCGTTCGTGGAAAGCGCTCTGTAACTCTTTGTGACGCTGAACTGAAGCCTGGTTTACCGCACCTGTGGCGAAGACTAAACTGTTGTGACATGTTGATGAACTTCTCTCTTTGTAGGGAACAGCAGTGGAGAACTCCTCCCCTCTGGCGTTAATTAGTGAGATCACCTGGTTGAGTCTGCAGCTGCCATGAAGCTCTGCACACTCTCTGCCCTTTCTGGAAGCGGTTTGAGGCTAAAGAATCAATCTTAGCTCGATGAGCAGTTTGTTCTGTATTTACTTTTGCAGAAGCCCGTATGCGTGGCCGACTTGTTTTTAAGGTAGGGGATGCATTCGACTCACAATTTGGTTCAATATACATTTCAGTTTGTGAGTCAACACACTCACTATACAGGACAAGTAGAAAGGTGTTCAGACAACAGGGGTACTCTGTTCCACGTAGTATAGGAATCAGGAATATTCTCCAATTGGACCTGGACATTATTGGACAAAGCTGTGCCTGGACATCGGTATAGAAAAGCACAATGAAATGATTGTGTATTACAAGGCACACAGTGTTCTTGCTGAGATCTGCAGCATCACTCACGCGGCGCAGTGCGTACTGTCTGCGGGGCTGTAAGCGCACGACTGCGCCCTCTCGCCCTCTTCAGAGACCCTCTCACAATCCGCGCACCGAGCTCCACGGGATCTTCGGTAAAAGGACGAGTCATTTTCAAGAGAATTGATTGGTCAGGAGGCGGAGCTTTCACAGGCGCCGATCTCTTATCTGGAACATAACCTGCTCCGGAGCAGGTTAGCCGTTCAGCACAAGTTACCGCGGTGATGTACCCCGATAAGAAGTGAACCACCTTCGTAGGACAGAAAACCCCGGGGTTAACCCTGAAGTTACCGCGATAAGCACAAATCCTGCTTCGTAGTGCAGGCTAACAAGCTTGAGAACCCTCATTTTTGTGAAATAGAGGATCAAACATATTGCTTATCACAAGAAAGGCAAGAGAGCACGAATCCCCGTCACCAAAGAAAGGAAAACATGAAGAGAACCAAAACCATGACCAGTGACAGCAATGATGCAATCTGCAACCTCACCACTAGATGACAGTAAATCCCACACACTGTAGCTTTAAGTCTTACTCCTCGCCTTTACTTCGTCACATCTGTTTGTCTGTCACATGCAGCGGTTTTAAATCGCAGGGATTTCAGCGTCCCTGCACAAAGACAAAGTGGAACAGGGGAATTTTTTTCAGATAGAAATTAGCAGTGAGCATTCATGTTTCATTCATGACTACAACCGGCGGGAAACGGGACAAATGCAAAGCCCAGGTGTGCGTCCGTGTGTGTGTATGTGGGGGGATACTGTTCATGCATGCACGCTGAGCTACAGAGAAAGTCGTGGCTTTCAGCTGTAAGAAAAGGTAGCGTTTGACAAGAGCTAACTCCTTAGAGAAACGCCTGCATGCATGTAAATGGGCGAGCGCAAGCGAAAACACATCCATAGGCATAAAGGCGTCTGAGTTTATTTACCGAGGACGCACGTACAAACAAAGATACATGTTTGCAGATTGGGAGCTTTGCACTACAAGAGGGACTACATTCTTTTATGAGGGCCCGTGAAAGCTTCCACACACTTTCAAGTAACACTTGAGTGTCAGATACTCAAAGTGTGTCGGGTGGAGAAGCAGGTGTAAAACATTTATAGTTTCTCTGCAGATCAAGACGCTTCGGAATCTGAAATAGTCTTCTCCTCCTTGCAACATCAGATTAGAAGGACGCGCTACGCTCTCTTATAATTTACCTCGTCTGTGTTCACACTCATCAATATGACATGAAGAAATGACTGAATGTCAGACGAGACCGTTTGCGCTCATCTGGTTTTACTTTGCTCGTGTTTGAGCGTAACTGACTGCAGCCCGTCGGATGTCAACTTTCATCTTGTGAAACGTAGGAAATCTTGTGTTTTGGCGTCGTTTCCTGTATAGTCTGCGCCTGAACTAATGTAGCTGACAAACAGGACTTTAAAATTTCATGGTTTGGATTTGCTTTGAGGTCGGCGTAGAACTGCGGTGACGTAATGAAGGCGTATATGCAGGTGGAAATGGAACTTATGACTGTTTTTTTCCCCAGTTATGAACAAATAAAACTAATAATTTCCACACACAAAAAAAAACAACATTTGGGAAAACACATTTTGATTTATTTTATATGCAGTTATTCTTACTATTTTTGGTTGTTTGTGCACCAAAAGTGAAATGGATCAGCCCTCCCCCAGAACCCATCAGGAGTGGTATCATTTTATTTGGTGGATCATCTCAATTGAGAATCGTGATGTTAACTCTTCATATCCTGGGATGGACTCTGGTTACAGCTGTCTTTCAAAATGGCAAATCAGCAAAAATGAATTTTCTTCATATCTCAGCTCAAAGACAACATACAGATATAAATTTGGTATCAATACCTACATTTTTTTCGGTCAAGGAATTCATCAAAAGCTATCACAAATGCAAAATCTAACATTTTCAGGGCTGTTTTGACAAAATCTTAGATGGCCACCAAATAATTTGCAATTTTTTTCTCTCTCTCTCTCTCTGTATGTTTTCTATGAGCTGAGACATGAAGAAAATAGATTTTTGTTGATTTAACATCAGCCACTACAGTCCATCCCAGGACATCAAGTGTTAACATCGCAATTCTCAATTGGGACGATCCACCAAATAAAATGATACCACTCATGATGAGTTCTGGGGGCTCATGGACTACAGTTATTACAAAACGGATCCAGAAATTCACGTAATTTTGCAGTTTTGTGTTGTCCAGGAGAATGGAGCGTCTTGTACTGCAGGTTTACAAAGTGGCTTTTCATTTTTCCCAGAGCAAATAAGAGCACTAAGCAATATATGTGACCAATTTCAGCTTGATGGAAAAGTATATAATGTTATCTGTTTGAGTGAACGGCCCCCAAAGAGCCAGCTCAATTTAACTTTTCCCATCACAACCTTGAATCTCAATCTAGGGCGCTGACTTCTGATTTTTATTTAATTTTTCCAGAATTTGCCATTGTTTGCACTGCCTCCCACCTTTAAAGGAACTTACTGGATTGTTAGTTAGAATTCCCAGTTCACACATCTTGCTAAAGCTAAATGCGATTCGGCTATGGCTATACTGAAAGTCTAAGGTCACATCGCCTCCTGTAAAGCGGACTTGCAAGCTCGCTAACTTTAGCTTAATGGATTGCTCGGTGAAATACCTATCCCACACCATTTGGCTAAAATGAGAAGTGATTTGGCTGTGGCTGGCTGGAAGGCTGTGGCTAAACTGGAACTAAACATTTGCATTTTACCGCCTGCAACCTTGACTTGCAAGAAACTTGCTAACGTTAGCTTACTGGGTGGCTAATTAGAGTCGCTTCCACTGTCTTTCAGGCAAAAGCAAGAAGCGGTTCAGCCGTTACTGACTGGAAGGCTAATAATCAAACTCAAAATGTGGTAGCAAGTTCATGGTAACTTGTGAAAGTTACCTCTGAAATATTAGCCCTGAGACAAGTTTGGAAATTTGAACAGAATCCACTGTTGCACATGATTGGTTACATTTCTGTTTGTGTCCATGAACTCATATATTAGCGGGTAGTTTACCAGGGTGACTAGTGAATATTCCGAAGGCCCATTGGTCCGAAGGCCCATTGGTCCAAATGGCTATATGCAGTTCAAACTTAGTAAAATGGAGCAAAATAGAGTTACTTTTAAGGGACACATCCTATAGGTAGAAATATGCATTATATTTATAAAATACCCAACAAGTAAGGATTTTATTTGGAAAATTGGGGGACAAGCCCCCAAAACCCTAACTAACTAACCCTAACCCTAATTTTCGGACCAATGGACCTTCAGAATAATGGTCCGTCCCTGTTTGCCAGCATAAAACCAATGCAAACTATCCACATTGTACACTAGGTAATGGAATATATTGTCAGGGCATCTCTGGTCCCATCCATGGACTGCGTATTGGGTACTGTTGTGAAAACCAGCGGCTTAGGTGGTTTTGTTGGCGAGGAAAGGTTTACTGACCTTGACTTTGTGGACGATGCTGTCATTTTTGCAGAATCAAGGGACACCCTGAGCGCAGCACTTAAGAAGCCAAGTGAGGAATCAAAGTGCCTGAGTTTGCGATTGTCCTGGATCAAGACTAAAATCCAGGCTTTCAATGACTTCCTGCTGTCGGCCATCAAAAGTGTATCTGTGTGCGGTGAAAGTGTCAAACTTGTGGGGAGACACTTGTCTCAGCAGTGACATTCATGTCTCTGGGTCCTCAGCCCTTGAGCTCGAGAGATGCCTGGAAAGAGCTTATGGAGTCATGAGGTCACTGAACAGAGGCGTTTGGTGATGCAGGAGAACGAAGTTCCAAGTCTTTAGGGTCCTGTTGCTTCGTGTAGCTCCTTACTTTCGAGATGTGGAGATGGACTGGTTGTCTGCTTGGGTGGTTGCCATCCAGAACCCAAGGCAGTTCCGTAGTGTGGTGAACATGGCTATGCGTTACGCCAGCGCATGCTCCCAGACCTGACCCGGCATCTCTGGTATTTTATATAATATGCATGGCACCAATAATGGATATGATTCCACAGGATCCTTTTCAGTTCCACTTGATCACATTTTTACTCCGATGCCTTTTAGCTTGCAGCTGCTCCAAATCCACGCGCATATCAAGCCTTATATTTCACTTTACTGCCTTTCAGAACCCCGACCGTGAGGATAAAAATTGATTTTCTTGACAGAATGAGACAAAACCGGTGTCAGCTATAATTCGGCTGTAGTCTTTGATACACTTGAATGATTCTCTGTTATCTCCTCGAGGGCTGGAGCAGCATTTGAGGCTGTAACCTCGTAGCAAAACACATTTGCTTTCTGATGACCGGAGCAACAAAAGGCCATGTTTTTTCTCTAATGGCTTATGAATTTTTAAACATATCTTGTACCGAGTGCCCAAGTCTAAGGATGTATTATTTAAAATCCTGCAGTGCAGTTCAGCAATTTCAGGATTCAAATGGTGGGAATAAAGAGGGCGATACTGTAACGTTCATATCAAGTGATGATATATTCCCTCTGATGCATTTTATATAAAACTGGTTTAAACGTTCTCCCTCTCTAGTGTGTAATATTCTTGGTGCGTCTGCTTTAAGGCTCGTTGCATCAAGGAATCGTAGCACGTCACGGCACTGCTGACATTCAAATTGTCCAGTCAATTAGGCCAATTTCCTGACATTAACAAAGAGCATCCTGGCTCATGGATGTGGGCACAATCCTGCAATGACTTCATTTTTGACTTGTGACCCGCTCACCATGGCGAAAAATCAAATTTCAGAGGTTGTAGCTGTGCATGTTTCAAATTTTGTCCCCCTCATCCGCATAAATGAGAAACGAAGAAGTCCTACATGGGCCCTGATGCCCATCAGTGCAGGTGCTTATATCTGCATTCTGGAGAGTGAAGTGGATGAGAATGTAGAACTCCCCCTGAATGGGACCCCAGTCTAATGCAGATTACTTCCCCAGCCAAGACTGGTACCCATTTGTCCCAGGACAGAGATGGGTAGCATGACCTGGAATCAAACTCAGGTCTATATATTGGGTAGCCCAACTCCTTATCCCACTGAGCAACGTGCTCTACAATTGAAGAATTAAGTCCGATATTGGCCCTGAGGCCCTTTGATGCCGGTGCTTATCCCTGGGTAAGCGGATGAGAGTCTAACGACTCCCCCCGGAGAGGACGCCTGTCCGACTCAGGTTAGTTCCCCAGTCAAGGCTGGTACTCATTTACAGTTTTGTGGACTGAGACAATGCAGATTCAGTGTCTTGTCCAAGGACACAAACCGGTAGCGTTAAGTGGGAATCGAACCCAGGTCTGCATATTGGTACCCCAACTCCTTATCCCACTGAGCTACCTGCACTACAATTGAGGGGTGGACAAAATATTATAGAGGTGGAACAAAGATTCCCTGACACACTCAATAAAATATAAATATGGCTTTACAAAGATCACAGTTCTTACAGTAGGCTTACATTGCATCATAACTTGGCAAGCACTCGGATGATTTTGATTGTTGCAGACATATACATCAAGAACATGCACAGTCTTGTTAAGCCATGTGTTAAAATATAACTATGTAAAGCGTGACAGTAGCAAGCACAACGGCGTCAGTCTCATAGCTCCCCAATCACTAAAAGCATTTCTGAATCGGCTGCAGAAACGCGCAGGGGGGTGCATTCTAGTCTCCAACTTTTTCCTTCTTTCATTTTCACAGCCACTTACAGCTCCTGCTTTTCTTTTTTTTTAACATCGGCTTGTTTATCGTGCATTTGTCCTCCCCTGCAATGCTCCATCCCCAAGAAACAGAATAAGCGCGGATAAGCTCTGATAAAAGTTGACAAGATTCAGATTCACCAGAGGAAAGAAACACCTCCGTTTAATTGTTATTAAAAATCAGTGACCTTATGCTGTTTTCCACCTAAGATAAAGCAGTTTCTCTCATTGTTTTGATGTTTAGGTTTAAGTAGATTTTTATGGCACCATTTTTATTTTTTTTAAACAGACACAACCTTCCTTGTCGGCTATAGTTTAATCCAGGCTCTTACAATTCAGTAAGATGCTCAGTCAGGCAAAGTCATCACAATGTTTTTGCAAAAACACATCATTTTTGCCCATAGTCAGCAGTTCACAATGTAAGTTTAAAAAAAAAAGTGATAAAATTGTTCCTTAATGGGCAGTTGATGTTTTTTTTTTGTTTGTTTGTTTTTTAATTGGATTCAACTTTTCACTCGGGAGAAAAATGTTCATAATTGGTTCAGTATTGAATGAGAATGTTAACACTGTCAGGGGCTATACAATGTAAGCCGATGGCCCAAGCTAACAACCTTAAAGTAAACCACTTCCTGTCGCCACTGAAATGGTGAAAACGTCATTAGAAGTGTCTGGTAGCATGGAGAGGCTCCCTAGGGGTAAATGAGTGCATGTTTACCGCCATAAATGCAAAGACACTTTTTAAAGCAACAGACAATGATTTCCCTTGGCCTTATTCATGTTTAGTGATGCTGCAACGGATTGGCTGTTGACCCCAATGCAAAGAACCACAACGAAAGGCAAGCAAACACAGGTTTATTGTCCCAAAAAGTGGAAAATAAAACAGTTAGCTGATTTTAGCAGCGGACAAAACAGGCTTGGTCAAAACAGGCAACAGATCAGGCACATGGGTGATCAGTCCAATTGGTAACAGTCTTTCTGAGGGGGGTAGCAAAGGGTTATCCACATAACAGGGTAAGTTCAGTTACAAAAAGTTTTCATACCAAGTGATCAGTCCAAAACAGCAGGCAAAAAATCAGGAATCCAGGGTGGCAGCAAAGGGCTGGAACAAGAAGTCAAAATACTGGAAGTATTCACTGTAACACGGACGCTAGAAAGCAGGACGAACCTAATACAATCTGGCGACGAGGGAATGCTCTAAATGCAGCTAAATACATGAGTAAACAATCAAACCCCAAAGTGCGGAAACATGTGAAACCAGAAGGACAGAAACAGGAAGTTAAGCTACATGAAACGAACACTGATGAAACGTCAAAGTAAAAGCGCCAGAGACTATGTACAATACAAATAACACAGAGAACAATAATAACTCATAGGGAATAATATTAGCGGCAGAATAACACGGGTTATTACACGAGAGGACAGAAGAATGCAGCAAAACACCAAAACGTGACCTATGGGAGATGCCACCCTTCACTGAGTCCATACAAGTTGATTGTTGATGAGGAGCTCATTCATCTGCTTAAGCCCCCATCACACTGGGCTGCGAGTGGTGGCGACAAATTGCGACCGGCATTCGTGAGGGAGTCCCCAAAATGTCTGGAAACATTTGCGGGGGTTCTCAATTTCCCCGCGCGAGTCGCAGGGCCTCGCTCTCGTGTCGCTGGAATTTTGAGCATGTCCAAAAAAATTTGCGCGACAAATCCACTCTCAAAACACTCCCAACGGCGGCGCAGTGGCGAATCTTCATTGATTCTTGTAGTTGGAACATTATGCAGGAATCTGGAAAGTGCTGACTGTTAATAGCGTATTGGCAAGCATTTGCCCTCTGTAAGGCTCCAACCATGTTGCAACAACGATTGGTGGGGCGTTTACGCATTTATGCATATATGAATGGCAATTTTGGCAGCCATATTGGAATTTGAAGGTCAGAGGCACTTGTAACAATGTTAAAGGTTGCTGAATTGAATTTGCCAAGCAAGAAAACTTATGATTAGACACGGAAATTACAAAAACCGAATCACGTTAACTACATTTGCAACACTGTCCTCAAGTCAAAAGTGTGTTGACCTTTTGATCATTTTCAGTCATAGCGTCCTCAAACAAACTATGCATTTTTAGATTCCTTTTGACCATACAAGTAATTTGATATGCTTTTTGGCATAATTGAAGCACTTTTCAATTTTGACCCCATTTGACCTTGATTGCCCCCTCCCCAGAATGTCCGGAAATTTCAGGAGGTGAGCCCAACCTAAATTTACTCAGAATCTATCAGGGATCCCAAAAATACTTTCAAACCTTTGTTCTTGAGAGTTGGTCACCGGATCTACTGGGTGGTCTTCTACTACTTTCTTGAATGTCCATAAACTATAGGAGGCCCTACATTTCATAAAGTAACAATATGCAGACATACTGTAAAATCTGTTTATATTTTAGGCCTTCAGGAATCTGATCAACACAATGTGTCTTCCACATCACTGGTATTTTACATAAAAAGTGAGTTCATCCCTTCACCACATTGGTATACAGATGACCACTATCTCCTTGAATGTGTAATATAGTCCTCTAACTTGCTTTCTTTCTCTTTTAACCTCTCTATATTTTAAATTATCTTTCCCTCTATGTCCAAGCAGCTTTCCTCAAAGATGTCACAAGGTCTGCGTGCGCCGCTGTATAGCGATTAAGATATTAGCATGCTGAAGCATTTTGGGAAAACGCTAGGGACAGAAATCGTACTCTGACTTCAGGCCTTCAGGGGCAGAATTGTGACCTTTCACTCTCTCAGCTGAAACAAGGGATTTTTACTTTGAAACAATAACAAAAATTTGCTATGCGAGCGTCTTTGGAAGGTCAGCGGAGGCACAATTTGCTGCAGGCAAAGTGGAAAAGAGCTCCCGAGACAATCGGCGCACTGTCTCTATTTAGAAAACGCCATTTTAAAACGACAAAGCGACAACACCAGAGGAATTCAGGAGACGCAAAGTGAAGCGAGTCAGCCTCTGTGCATAATGATGATGTACAAGGACAGAGAATGTCATGCTACGCATTATGATCCTGCAAAAAATACAAGTATTACATCTGTGGCCTTATGTTGCCACCTTCATCATGGAGGTTATATTTTTATTTGCTGTTTGTCTGTTAGTTTGTTTTTCAGCAGAATGTCTCAAAAGGACATGATTTCAATGAAATGTGGTGGAAAAAGTAGACCTTGCATCAAGAAAAGAAGAACGTTTGGTGCAGATCAAGATCAAGGGTTGGATCTTGCCTTTGATTTTTGACCTTTAATTATGATTTCTTTGATCTTCTTCTTGCCTGTGATCCCTGATCATGATTACAGCATCAAAGCAACGAGCAACTAAGTTCAGCAATCATGATCTAAGGTGGGGAATCTGCCCCTTGATCCTGATAACTTTTTATCCTGACTTGCAATCAGCAGTCAACAGGATAGAAGCTGATCGGGAACAAAGGTTAGCAATCAGCTTCAAAGGTCGGAAACCAAGATCAAAGCTCAGCAATCGGATCTAAAGTTCAGCAATCAGAATCAAAGATGAGAGATCAGGATCACAGGTTGGCAATCCAAAACAAAAGTGAGCAATCAAGGTCAAAGGTGAGTGTTCAAGAGCCCATGATTGTCCAAATATAGGTGTACTTTGGTCCAGGTCCAGATGGATGCACCTTGATTTATTTATTTATTTAGTTATTTATTTATTTCTGATCCCCATTAGTCACTGCCTCAGCAGTGTCTATTCTTCCTGGGGTCAAATATCAGTTACAGTATAAAACCAACAAGTTGAAACAAAACATATGTCAACAGTACTTGAGGACAACACAAAATTCCATATTCTGATATACCCTATTAGACAAAAAACAAAACCTGGATCTGGTAGCCCAACTCCTTACACCTGTGAGCTACAGGTGGCTGTTAACTAATACACTGTTATATACAGAGTATTTAAGTAAAAAATATATATTTATCCTCAAAGAATCATAATGTGACAATGGAAGAACTAGATCTTAGGTGAATTTTATTTAATTATCTTTGTAACATTGGGTCACTGTGAGCTGTCAGAGGAGCTTCAGCTCTCCTCAACATTAAATTTTGCGAGTCACTGAAATTGAAAGGATTTAACGGCATCCTTCCAAAAGATATTCACTCATCTGATGTTTTGATGATGGCGCTGGACTCTGTGTGGGGATGGCAAGAGCCGTCGCAGATGTTTTGCATAATTTTCAACTGCATCAAACCATTCAGCACTCGTGGCCTGGGGATGGAGGTGTTTTTATCTGGGCCGCTCCCATCTGGATAGCTGGATAAAGATCACTCAGAATATCTTTGTATTGACTTGCCTTCCAACAGAGAACAAGCAGACCAAATGAGAGCACGATCAGACCTGCACTGCACTTGTTGTTATGGCACAACACTATGAGCGTAAGACGTGGGATATGTACCTATTAATGCATTAATCCTATTAACGCTCGGTCTGATATCAGCTGCCTGGTCCTGCAAACCGGTCTGATATTAAATGAATCCATGCATTAATATACTTATTCAACACTGAATTAACTTCTCAAGATACGTAAATCTTCGACTACTAATAATGCATTTTTGCAAGTTCCCGCTGGTCAGCAGCATTTATATTGAGGACTTTTATTCTGAAATGTCAGAACGGAAGGACCGTATGTCTTGTGTTTGCGAAACCAGCTTTTCTGGTGGAGCGGCAGAGTTT
>OMMV01096524.1:2873-14520 GCA_900302635.1 Chatrabus melanurus
AGTGAACGCCGATACCTTTGCAAGAGAATGAAGGTCCAAGTCTTTGGGGGTCCTGGTGCTACCTGTTTTACTTGTATGGTTGTGAGAGTTGGATGCCAACCAGTGACCTAAGGTGATGGCTAGATGTCTTTGGTTCTAGGTTTTCAGAGGATCCTTGGATAAAGCTGGAATGACTTTGTATCATATGAGCGGTTACTTAGGGAGACTCAGATGAGGCATATCACTTGCATTGCGAGGGAACGTCAGCTAACACGTTTTGGCCATGTGATGCGTTTCTCTGAGGAAAATCCATTATGCAGGTGCCTCAGTGTTGAGGACCCTAGCGGCTGGAGAAGGCCAAGGGGACGACCACGTTTCACCTGACGACAGCAGATAAATGGTTACTTTCGAGAGGTGGGGATGGACTTGTTGTCTGCCTGGGTGGTTGCCATCCAGGATTCAAGGTGGTTCCGTGGTGTGGCGGATGCAGTGACATATGATACCAGCACATGCTCACAGACTTGACAGTCCCACTTGCAATCTACATTTTAGGCAGCCCACTGTACAGCTGTCAAGATAGAGCTAAAATGCATTTGTGTCTGTGGGATCGCTTGAGATTTCCCTAGTGGTGAAACATCACTGGATTTTAAGTTCCAAAAAGCTACTGGGAGAGTCTCCCATAGAGTAACAACAAAACGAAAATGGCACAAGGTTTGCAGCTGTGAAGTGTTCAAATATGTCAGAAGAGCTGGTGTGAGATCACTAATGAGACAAGGAAGATATTGTCATCAAATCTAATCTTCAATGTAGTCTAGTGGGTAAAATTTAAAGTGCTTCAGCTCCACGGATGGCATATAAGGAAATGTGCAACAGTAATGCATATGTTCTATTATGCATGTTGTGAAATAACATTTTTGTGCTTTAATAGCTAACTAGCTAGCCACAGGCGACCCATTCTATTCAGGAATTCTTTGCAGGGGTGACAAAGCATTATATGTATAATATTTACTTGCCTTTGATAAAACGCTATAGTTGCTATTGCTTGAATGCGTGTGAACGCTACCTGTATCTGTAGATGTGGTAGTTGGGGGGAAGCTGTACAGATCCAGATCCACAGTCAGATTCACAGGGGAATAGCTGTGAGTGAGTACTGTTGGTTTGTTTGACAGAGACCTCTTACCCCTGTCTCTCGCACCTCAGATAGAGAGACAAATTCACCGGGATGGCAGATAGAGTCACAAAGCAGACGCGTGAAAGGGAGAGTAGAGAGAAAGAGAGAGAGAAAACCATAAAGATAGACTGTGAGGTGTTGAAGACGGGACTGGGGAATAGGAGGCATCGCATAAAGGAGCGAGAGCAAAACGCCAAAGGAGGGGTGACAATAAAAGGGTTGTGGAGAGGAGAGAATTAAGGGAGGAGAGGGGTTAGAAAGAAAGGGAGGGGAAAGCGAGAGATAAGGATGGAGAGAAAGCTTGGCACTGCACCGGGTAGTGGAGGGTTTATTATTCTCTGTAGCACTCAATCAAAAGCCGGCCCTGTGAACAGAGAGCAATGCTGGCGAATCATCCTGGGGGCTTTCTCTCTTTCTTTCTCTCTCTCATCCCCTCCTTTTCCTGCTTTCTCTCTCTCTCTTTTTCCTGCGGTGTATGAGTGCTATCCATCTGTCAGCTGTCAGTGCCAGTGAGAGATATACAGAGCTGTCACTTCGCGTCAGCGCGGGTTTGGGAGGCCCGTTTTTGCAGCTGCCGCTCTACATACTTTCCCCGTGGCAGCGAAGGAGCACTGCGATTAACGAGGACACACTTCAAAATCAGATTTACCAGTACTGGCTTTATTAGAAATTTTGATAGCAACTGATCAGCATGAATCCGATCGATGATATTCTGAATACATGAGTTAAAAAATTTTAAAATCTAGTGATGTTTTCATGAACGTATGGAAGCTACAAAATTAGGCGGCAATTCCATAGACTGTTTTTTTTTTCTGGCAGAAAAGTGCTGGGAGGGCACAGAGAAACACTCCTTATTTCTTCAAAATAAAACGCACACCTCATGGGATTTGTTTCCATGACAACAATAAACAGACTAGCTTATCATGTGCATGGTGATAAAAGCACTCACCCTCAACAGGAACATAACGTCTGTCCGATCTGCTATCACAGACGAGGGTGTTTTTTTTGTCCCATTCCGTGAGGGTGACAAGTTTTTCTCCGTCTGATTGGTTGCCGGCAAAGGCACTGCAGTGACGACACAGTGCCTTCCTGAAAAGTGAAAATTTTAAGTGCTCGCAGTGGCTAGACACACGAAAAAATGGAGCACTCTGAAAAAGATGGTGTGTGTGGCACTTTTTCTCTCGGTGGCCACATATGCTCAGTTCTCATTTACAGCAACTGAAAACAGACACTGGCGCTCATAAAAAAACAAACACTATATGGACACGTGCCCTTAGGGGTAAAAAAGGTTTCTTCTGCATTGAAATGATTAGGTTGAAAGATTTGCTTTGAATATGAGAAACCACTATCCATGCTGTTTATATTGGAGTAAATCCTACACAGGCCCTGAAGCACGTTCGTGCCGTTGCTTTTTTCCAGATTCCGTAGCATAAAGCAGATGAGTCTATGACTCCCCCTGGATTGAATGCCAGTCCATTGCAGGTTACTCCCCCAGCCAAGGCCGGTACCCATTTACAGCTCAGTAGACTGACACAATAGAGATTGTCTTGTCCAAGGACACAGACAGGTACCATGACCGAGAATTCAACCCAGGTCTACATATTGGTAGGCCAACTCTATCCCACAGAGCTACCTGCTCTACTATTTCTGCAGAGCAGAGGTCACCAACCCTGCTCCTGGAGATCAACTGCCCTACATGTGTTCCATGTCTACCTGCTGCAGGCTGAGCACACCTGACTGAGTTAATTAGCAGTGGGTGGAGCAGAAAGAGTTGGAAAACATGCTTGGCAGGTGATCTCCAGGAGCAGGGTTGGTGGCCCCTGCTATAGAAGAAGAAGTAAGTCCTATATGGGCCCTGAAGCCTGTTGGTGCCGGTGCTTATCTCCAGATTCCGTACCGTGAAGCGGATGCGAGTCTATGACTTTTTCCTGGATGGGACACCAGTCCGACACAGCTTACTTCCCCAGCCGAGGCCGGTGCCCATTTACAGCTGGGTGGACTGAGAATGCAGATGAGGTGTCTTGTCCAAGGACACAGACGGGTAGCACGAACCAGATTCAAACTCGGGTCTACATACTGGCATGCCAGCTCCTTATCCACTGAGCTACCTGCTCTACAAAGTCTAACTGTAATTTAGACAGAAATCTATATATCCCTATTTTACCCATAAAGCCCTAGAAAACTTACTACGTCCACTAAGGAGGTTATGCTTTTGGTCATGTCTGTTTTGTTTTGCTGGCAGGATTATGCAAAAAGAAATCCACACATTTTCACAAAACCTGGTGAGAAAGTTGGATCTAACCTGGAACAAACCCATCAAATTTTGGGGCAGACTTACCGAAACAAAAAAAAAGTTACAAAAAGTCAAACAAAAGTGTGAGATATGGCATGAAAATAGTAAAGGCTTCATTGAAACCTGGTAATAAGTCCCTATATTTTCCTTCATTAGTGGGACTGTGAAAAAAAGCCCTATTGATCAGTTTGGTGTGACGCCATGTCCATGAATCAAAAATCAATTTTAAAGTAATAGATACGACTACATCGATACACAGACGCCTGAATCAAAGAAAATGTACTATGACCCGGTCAATGGCTCAATTTTTAACGTTATAAATCGGTGAAGCTTGTTTCATTCCTACTTTCGCATCTTCAAACGCGTCTTCAAACTTAAAAGTTCAACGTCGGCGCGAGGCACTCACAAGACTAGGAACAGGAACGTTTAACTTTGCGAGGTAAAAACAAAATCAACATGTCCGATAGTGGTCGGCGGTATAACGGGTAAATGCACCTGTTTAAATTTAATGTTCGTTCACAATTTGTTCATCATGTCATATCGGTTCATAACTGGAAAGTTATACTATGCTAACAACAGCTTGTTTCTTCTATGCTGCATTTTCTGCTACCGTATGTGGTGCTGCCCCCAGCAGTGAACAAAAGGCAGCACAGTAGTAAAAACTTGAAGATCGCTGGTTTTTTTATGAAATATGTATTTGAAGGAAAGCAACGCTACTTTTGGCTTTTTCTAATATATCATGGAAAATGAATGACTACATTCAACAAAGAACTGTATCGCATCGAATTCCGTGAATCATTCATAATAAAAGGTATCGTTCCTGAATTGAATCGTAGCCACATATCGTGTCGTTTCATAAGGGAGAGGTGCACGCTCCTACATCAAGGCGTAAAAAGCAGCGAGTATGTTTGTGTTGAGCCACAAAGTAAAAATTCTGTAAAAAGCTGGTTGGGTTAAAACGGCTGCAGCGCCAAACTGGAGAAGGGTTGCAAGTGTGGGATGGAGGGGCAGGTGGGGTTTGGATGGATATGTGTATGTGCGTATGTACAGTCTGTGCATGGGTGGCAATTACATAAATTAATTGCAGACCTCGGCTGACACGGCTCAGGAAGAAGACATGAAGGCTGTGCATGTGTGTTGTATGACAGAACAAGAGAAAAGGGGATGTGCAGAGCTTCCTTACATGCCTTCCATTTGTATATGTTGACAAGATTGCAGGGTTTTTTGTGCCTATTGTGCCAGTCCTGCCATTCCTGCGCCAATTGTGTTGGTTTTTTGGAGGCTCGTTATTAGAGGGTGACAGTTTCTGGGCGGAAACAAACACGGCTCTGACGATTAACACTGTGTCACCATGTCAGCTCATACTATAATCCTGATATTCTGTCTATCGCACATGTGTGCACAGAACCGGAGGGGGAGGTGAGAGGAAGGGGCAGTGGGAATATCATCGAAACAGAGGAGAGAAGAGGCACAGCTGAGATCCCAAGAGAGACAGATAAAGGCGTGTCGTTCATCGAGGACATTGTGTACGCGGCGGCGTGCTGTAACGCAATGTTAACATTCCTCCCAATCCTGAGCTCTCTGCGGGGAAGCACAAGGCCTGCTGGGGGATCTGTTTAGTTGATCAGACGTGCCAGGGCTCTCGCCACGCTGAATAGACTGGTGTATGATACAATAGGAGAGCAGGGCGTGACAGACTAGGGTGAGATAAAGGCTACCGCTGAGTAGAATAGCATTGCAGGGTTAAGCATGAAGAACAAAGCAGGGATAGGACATGGCATCATATTTATGAGGGCTGGAATCATAGGCGGCTCTAGGCTGGGGCTCGATGGGGCTCTAGCCCCCCCAATAATTTTAGTAGCCCCAGCATAACCCTGAGTCCTATACAGGTCCTGAGGCCCATTGGTGCTGGTGCTCATTCCTGGATGCCGTAGTGTGAAGTGGCGGAGAGGCTACGACTCCCCCCGGACGGGATGCCAGTCCATCACAGGTTAGTTCCTCAGTCAAGGCTGATGCCTACTTACAGCTGTGTGGACTGGGACAATGCAGATGATGTGTTTTGTCCAAGGGCGCAGACTCCACCAGAAAATTTAAATTTTTCATTCAAAATAATGATTTGTGTGTGAGTTTCTCACAGGGCTGGATGGTATGGCCTAAAATTTATGTCACAGTATAGTAATATTTCTTCTTCTTCTGAAGTGGTAAAGCACTGGTACAGAACTGCATGGCAGCTATGTCTGTACTGTATTACTACAACATATTTAACATTGGACAGAGCTACTTTAAGAACATTTATTGCGAAAACTGCAATAAATAGAAAAAAAAACTACAAACGCTTTTCTCAAATGACTTCAATCTTTGAAAAACACTTTCATGAAATATAATTTTTTTTTAAACCAAGCTGCACAAAGTGAAAACAAAAACTGATTTGCTGAGCTAGCTTTTTTTTCTTCCCCTCTCTGCTCGACGATTGATGACATTTGAGCTGGACGCATTCTTTTGCATTCCTCATACTCTACAAAGTGTTTGATTTGAGGTGACAGAAAGATTGCAACCAGTGTCACCCGACAGTTTGCAAATCATTGTTTTCTGCTCACTGCCTGACTTTCTTAGATCCAAACCATTTCCAGAAAATGGACGTTCCACCGGTCTTTCGTCGTGCGCACCACTTTCTTCCACATTTTCCAGATGAGTCTCTTGCACAGGCTGATGACAATGAATAGCTGGTATAGTCAAAATCCATATCGTAGAGCAAATTTTATACTGACTGACTATATACCGTCCACCCCTAGTTTCTTACCAACACTGCTACTCTCTGACTGTTCCAGTCCTACAGTACCCCCAGTTTCCATAGCACCCATGGCACCAAATGAGTGAATTCATGCCACTCACAAGATGTATTTAACCATTTGCTTTGTTATTCCCTGTGCAGGTAACGGCGTACAGCTCGTACAGCAAAAATGTAGATTGAGTGGATTGGATGAGTGAGTTAATCCACATCTTGTGTAAGCAATAACTCAAAAACAACAACAGCACTCAAATGTTAAAACCTTAGCAGAGGTCTGCCCTCTCTGTCACCTGCGAACTCAATTAGTGAACATGAAGAATAACTTTGATTGTTTTCACAGTCCTATAAATCATATATGCCAAAGCACTAGACATTAAAACCATTTTACTATGATAAATGAGCTTTTCCTCCTTTAGTTTCTAATTTATTAATATTTTATTTATTTATATTCTCCATTATAGTGATACATAACCCACAAATGCTGACATCAGCAGGGATTACACAACTATTAGAAATATACTACAAGTGCTGACATCAAGTCAAGTACTGAGCTATTGGAGATAGCTCAAATCCGTTGACACCTTATTGAAGCAGCATTCTCCCAGCTACATTTTGGTAGTTGTTGGACATTTCTATTTCTATTAGATACCTTACAACAGCGTCTTACATACCGTCACCTGAAATTTTTACATTTTGATCCCCTGGATCCAAAAGACTCTCCGGATCTGGATAGAACTTTACCTGCTTATAGCTGTTACCATCTTACATAAACATGATAAGATTCATCCTGATCTGTTGAGATGTCGGCGAGATGTACACATCTGAACATGTTAAATGGGATTTCCAATGTTAAATATAAATAGCTGCGAAATCCTTAATCTGGTTCAGATCTGGATGAAACTTAGTCTGATACTTGAGGGTCTGATCCTGCATATACAAACATATTCATTCAAATCCAATGCGTCTTGATAGAGATATGATTTTTTTTTAAATTTTCGCCCATTATAAGAGAAAGGGATTTTTTGAATTTTTGATCATTTTTTGTGACATCATCAGTGCGTGAATTCTTACCAAAATTTAATGGGAACATCCTTGGGTGATCACCTACCCATCATAAAAAAAAATCATTTTGATCTCTCAAAAACTGTAGACAGGAAACTGTTCACAGACAAATAAACAAACCAACAAACCCACCCATAACCTCCTTGGCAGAGGTAATGAGTGCTATCATCTTGTAAGTTTCCAAATTATAAGACCATATAATGACAGCAAAAGCTTTCACATTAAGAAGTCCTGCATCAAGACTGAGATCCCGGCTTTCAATGGCTTCATGCACCAGAATTGTATCAGTGTGCAGTGAATGTGTTGAACTTGTGAAGAGATTTGCTTATCACTTGTTTCTATCTTATCTCTCATCACCTTAGGGCACTGGTTAGCATCCAAGTGTCACAACCATACAATAAGACAGAAAGCACCAGGACCCTGAAGACTTGGACTTTTGTTCTCCTGCAAAGATATCAGAATCACCAAAGGCTTCTGTCCAGCGACCTCGTAACTCCATAAACTCTTCCCAGACGTGTCACGACCTCGCAGGCCGAGCTCCCACAATGTGAGATAAGTGAATTGATACTTTCTCCACATACAGCTATGCCTCTCCTGGTTGAGTCCAGGAAATCCTGGATCTTGGTCTTGATCCAGGACAATGGTAAACAATGAAATAGTCACTGACTCTTCAGTTGATCCTGCCTGACTGTATTAGTGCCCCAGCTATTTAATTTCCGTTGCACATACTTGAATTATTCCAATCTAATGTGATTGGTGAATCAGCGAACCTCTCCTGTCACACCAGTACTGTCCGTTACCTTCTCCCACCTTTGCTGCTTTGTGTACACCTGATCCCGTCAGATCTTGGAAGTGAAGGAGAGTAGGTCCTGATGCGTACTTGGCTCGGAGACCGCTTGGGAACGCCGGCGGCTGTATGTGTTTGTCCATGTAGAATTGGAGTTGCGTCAGGAAGGGCATCCGGTGTAAAACTCGTGCCAAATCCCAAATGTGGATCTGCTGTGGTGACCCTGAACAACCGGGGGCACCTGAAAGACAAATGGCAACCTTCTGACAGCTTTGACGCAACATCATCGGTTGGCAGAGTGTTTTGGATTTCTGTTTCCCATATTACTGCAGTTATGATCTGGAGGCGGGAACAGTGATGCCAAAGAGGGAAATGTCAGATGAGTAGAGTAATGCCAATCCTTCACAATGGGAGGAAACGAGGTGGCGTGTTGGTGACTTGGGAGTTGTGGCGGAGTAGGTAAATGTATTTTGCAAATGAGATACAGTCAGTGACTGTTTCATTGTTTCCTCCTCCGGGCTATGACTGGTATGACAAATGTAGAAAACCACTACAGCATGACAGGAAGTCGTTAGAAAGGTTATTCCTGCACCGGACACAGCAGCTTTGACATGGAAGGTGAAGCCGGATCAGGGTATCTACAGGCATTGTTTTTCCCCTACCAGACTGTAACTCAGCAGCATCCCAACAGCAAATCCCAACGCCTCTGCAGGCAGATCAGCTTCACCTTCACACTCTCAATCAGCTTTTCTATCACAGACGTGTCACATTTACATACATGCATGCACACGTGCCGTATGAAATAGAAGGTAACTTGCAGATGGGCATGTTTGTGTCTGAGTAAACACACACACACAGACGTGCTCTCTTCTACCCCCCCCCTCCTCTAGCACCTCTCAAACCCATTATTGGCAGCAGTTCAGTGACGGCTGTGTGACTGCCAGTACTGCGGATCTGCTCCTGGAGCGAGCTCTACCCATCAGCGCTGGCTTGATTACCCTGATGTATGCACACCCAGACACTTGACAATCTCTCAGCATTTACATATGCAGCCTCAGCACTCCGCACTACTTCTGATCCGAGGTGCGTGCATGCTCGCGCTCACGAGTGCGCGTGTGTGTGTGTGAGCATCTTGGTGAGGCGAGTGGGAGAAGATGAGGAGAACGGAGCAGAGAAATGGCAGCTCTCGCTCGCTAAACGTAAAACAAACAAACTTTAATCTGACGCCGAGCCCCTGCTCTTCAAAGGCGAGACGGAAGTAAGAAAGCGAGAGAGAAGTGCCTCACCTAAGGGCGCGCGGCGCCGTATACACACAAACAGAGCGTTTACCAGGCAGCCCGTTATTCACTCTCATGTCAAACACGTAGCACTCAGAACTAACTAACACGAGCACTACCGGGGATAGATCTGTGCTCACGCCTGCACAAAAGCCTGCACTTGACTGATGTTTTTCTTTCTTTTCAAATGAAAAATCATCATACAAACAACCTCCCTCACCCCCAAACCTGATTCAAAAAGGGCCCGCCTTTTGTTCTTTCTTTCTTTCCATCTCTGTCAGCGTGAGGGAAGTGTCGTTGAGAGGCAGAAAGACGGAGAGACAGCGAGAGGGGAGGTCTGGGGAGTTGCACGGTGTCGATCCTTTTTGGCTGGCGCTTCACAGGAAAACCGGGCTCGGCTGATCATCATTAAAACGCGCACAACTTGACATGTTTATTTAATGGCTGCTCCCGGCGAAGACTGCAAGCTGCTGCTATCTCTCACCGTCACATGTTGATCTACCGCCGTGCCGCGCGGGTCTGCGAGTGCGTGACAGCGGTAAAGAACGCATTTGGAAAAACTCTATTACTGCACGTGCGAGGGACAGCGTGCGGACAAAGTCTTTTTGGTTGGATTAGACGGTAAAGTGAGTGAACACGGAATACAGATTTCCAGAGTCCCGAAATCTCGACTCTAAACAGACTGTCTTTAGTTAGCATGCCGAAGCAGCACCAGCGCCCAGCTACTCTCCTGATTTCTGCCGTTACTGACAGCTCCCATAAATACCTTTGATGGCTTCAGATCACACCGGCTAACAATCCAAATGTACCTGACAATTCATGAGTGAAGCACGCAGTGATCACAGACCCAGCATTTCTTTATGAAGTTAGGTCAAAAGGTTGGATTTTAAAGCCCGATTGAAGTTGCATCTGATTGTGTGCTTTCATTTTTTTAAGGATTTTTGTATGAAAAATATTTACAATGCATGCCAAGACTAATTTACCTGAAGGTCTCCAATTTTTGCATCACAGATTGCTTCACTCTCGTATGATGTGTAAATTATATTGGGGATTCTAGTTCAAACTGTGTTTTTAGCATGATTTGCATGAAGATGCATGTGAAATTATGCAACATTTTAGCATTATCTCAAAGGGAAACATATTTGCTCTTAACTACGTTTCACGTCATGCAGGTTTAATGTGATGTGTTGCCAAGTTGCAATACCTGCCTCAACCGTGGGTGCAGTATAGCTGTAGATACAGTGGCACAGTTGAAGCAGTACAAAGAAAAGAACTACAATAATACACAATGTTGAGCTTGTCTGTTGGCGTTACTCTCCAGAGTGACAAACATGCCAGAAGCTCTGTTGTGACATCACCAACAAGACAAGAAGGATATTCTGCTACTGGCCAAAGATGTAGTACAAATAGAAATAAGTCCTATACAGACCCCGAGGCCATTTGCCGGTGCTTATCCCCAGATACCGTAGCGTGAAGTGGATGAGAGTCTACAACTCCGCCTGGATGGGACCCCAGTCCGTTACAGGTTACTTCCCTGGCCAAGGCTGGTAGTCCAGTGGCTAAGTCGAAAAATATTTCACATTTTGGAGAAATTATGAAACTTGGTAGACAGGTAGAACAACCCAGTAGGGTCACTTTTCGATTAGGACCCAACTCTGAAATGCCACCTTCTTGAATGTTAATATGGCCACCATATTTGATATATTTTTGAACGTAACTTAAAAACTAAAGCAGATAGAAATGTGATTTCAGATTGAGAATATCCCTCCAACAGCAGCTGCCCTGTTCGAGCACAAAAAGAGAGCTGCATTTCAAGCAGGTCATATCTGGGGTCAGCCCCGAATTTCCAACCCAGTTGTTCCTGCAGCAGCTGATTGGGGTTGGGACCATCATTGAATCCAAGATGGCGGACATCAGATATGCTTGATACTGATTTCACTGGATTCCTTAACCCTGAAAATGTGGGGTTAGCCACTGAAATCACATTTCTATCTGCTTTAGTTTTGAAGTTATGGACATAAATATATCAAATATGACAGTCATATTAACATTCAAGATGGCGGCCACTTGAACCACACCATATGATTTTCACGCAGTCTTTTATTTGGTTCTTGATTTAGGCCTGGTTTTCATAGCACTGTCCGTCACAGGCACACAGGCACAAGGCAAATCTCCAATGCACCTCCGCATTGGAGATTTGCCTTGTAACATTTGCAGTTGCCTTTGTGAGTTTTCTTGCACTTGCAGCTTAGGAGCTCGTAGCAAGCCTTAGAGGCCTCGGGAAGTGAGG
>OMMV01096635.1:3793-15364 GCA_900302635.1 Chatrabus melanurus
ATGTACCAGTTAAAAAAAAAAAAAAAAGTTTTCTTTATTTCCTCCAAAGTCATAGATTTATGAAAATAACATCGATATCATGTAGAATATTATGTATTGTAGCTTTGCTGTGGACTGCGTCTGTCCAAAGCGACGTAAAAGTGCTTCTGTCTGCTTTTTCCCAGTGTAGTAAATGCCGGAGTAGTGTAAGTGACGTGACTTTCTATGTTGTGATAGGAATTGCTTGTGCAATAGGTTGATGAGGAAGCGTTACTTTCTGAGCCATTCTCATTAGCCGACACGTTAAGTGCCAAATGTGGTTGTGTACTGTCGTAACTTACATTTTAAACTCATGGTTTAAAAGCTAAATAAGCACTTCACCTTACCTCAGCTTAATCAACTGCCTTCCCGTGTGTATTTCAAGCAGCTATTTTGGGCAAAAATCCCTTAAGATCATAGACTGGTGATGTATAGCAGCACAAATATGATTAATTGTATGATAGTATCCCAATAATCTGAATAACTTTATGTATGTTAAACTCCAGCTGAAATTACATTTTTTTTTTCTTTAAGCGCATAAATGTGCCGTGTAAATAGCGTTGCGGTCCGTTGTACTGGATATCTACATTTCATGATAGCAAGACCTTTGCATACGCCGTTCGGAGCGTGATTGGTTCGCTTTCCGTAGTCAGCCACTTTCTTCTCCTTTTTTTTTCACCAAGTACGGACTTGTAATGCACCTTTGCTGCTGAAGTAGTGATGAAAATGAGCGTTGTTAGCTGAGTACTTTTTCCACCGCTGTTGGCGTTCTAGCTAATTATTGCGTGAAGTGTAGCTGAAGCGGACTAGCTATCTCGCTTATCAGCTGTAGCACTCGGAACAGCTTGCACTTTCCTGTTAATGTCAAAGACCCCTCGGTTTAGATGCTTCAGTGTGGATTATGTTTGTTACATTACCAACAAAACTTGTAAGCTACAGTTACGAGACCAGGTTTCTCTACAGACTTGTAGGTTCTTTTACTGGCATGCTAGGTGGGTGACTAGTCAATTGGCCCGAAGGCCCATTGGCCCGAAAGTTGTTAAAAGTTGCTATAATCGAGTTCAAACTTTGCAAAATGGATTTCAAGCTTACCAAGTTGACATATAGTTTTCACACCTCTACACACCCTTGAGTATTTCAACGGAAGTGTGACCGTCACTTGCATGGCAACTCACATTTTGGCGCCCACACTCCCATCATATTAAATTTTTGTTCTAACCCCTCTCCCAGAGAATTCAATTACTCCTTAAACCCCCAACTTAGTTATAACAATCCAGTCCACCCCCTCCCCCCAACGTTCTTTACTGGCAAAGCCTAGAATAGTCAGAATGAAACCTTTTGTATCATTCTATGGGCCTGCGCCGCTAAAATCTATTGAATTGACTTGGGCCTAATTTTCGCACCAATGGACCTTCGAACCAATGGACTTTCAGAATAATGACTTGTCCCCTGCTAGGTGAGACAAATGTGGCAGCGAATGCAAACAAATCAAGAGCCCAAAAAAAACCCCCAAATCTTTAAGTAAAAAAGGCCTAAAGAGCTGGTTCTGTAAAATTTGTAATTTTACCATCACGACTGTGCAAACTATGCTAGCTCAGCTGTCAATCAATCACCGGCACGCCCACAAAGGCTCAGCAGCTGAAGGAGCATTTCTGATCCGTTCTTTTAGTAACAGCACGGACAATTACAATAAATTAGAAAATCACTGACAAAATTTTTAAAATACGTCCAAAAAAGAAGGAAAGTAAACTATTGCTACAACTGCCACATTTCTGAAGTTGAAAGCACGTCTTTCTGGGATAATCTGCATTGTAAACTTAAAAGTGTCAGGGTGTTTTTTTTCTTCTTCTTTTTAGTGCGTTAATGTAGTAAAAGCTCGCTAAGCCCATTTTGTTGGATGTCAAATGCTATTTCAGAAACCAAAATAGGGACCATTTCCAGCTTGGCTGTAAATTTAGCTGTGATTAGCGTGCTGTATACGTCATAAGATTTAAAATCAGAAAAATGATGGCTTTACAGGTAATCCCAACCGCAGTACTATACGGACAGGTTTAGTGGTTTGGGGTTAGCACTTACTGAGATATTTAGGATTTTGAGAAACTCGAAAAGGGGCAACAATGGTGTTTTAGTCTGAATACAGGAGCCAATTTTCAGCTTCCGTGTACTTGACATCACTTGCACTTAACTGTTGGGAAAGCATTGCAACGGAGTATTCTTGATTCATTCACGAGCAATATTTGAGTATGGGTCCAAATATCAAAGAAAACAATTCAAGCGTACAAACGGTTGACGATAATCAAGTTTCCAACCAGTTCAGCACATGCGCAGTGGTTTGCAAAAACTAAAATCATGCTGAGGTGGGTTAGTTGAGTTGTGAAACCTGACTTGCCAAGCAGAGGTTCTGTAACATTTTATTTATTTATTTTTGGGGTAGTTAGAAAAGCACAATTTGTTCAACATGGTCAGTCAGTGTACAATCACTTTTGATCATAGATGTAAATAGAATTTCGAGATGTCCTAAGTACATATCTTTGTGTATAAATATGTGTATATAAGACGTATAACCAGAGACTTATTTGTGAGGTAAAGTAATTCATATTTTCTCTATCTGATATAGATAACTTGTATTTTCATCCTGTTAGTCCAAAAGGCTTTTTCCTGCGTGTATGTGTATCAGATACTTGGTTCGTGACTCTTCTTGTTTCAGGGACTGGCTTTACGCGCAAAGAAATGGACAGATTTCACCTTGAAATACTCCCCGAGTCTTACCGAGATGGACGGTAAGATGGTGTTTGGGTTTTTAACGCATATGCAAAGCCATTTTGACTCTGAACTGTGTGTTTTTGTTTTGGGTTTTAATTTTTTTGTGTGCACAAGTGATACTTGACCGTACGTGCCGATGTGTACCTTAGCGTGTTTGTCATGTGTTGCCTTAGTATCGATTTGCCAGTATTGTCTAGATTTCCTCTGAGGGGAGGCCATGCACTTTAGAATATACACTTAATAGCGTGCAAACAATGTTCAGTGGTTGTTCGTAAGTTGATGTTTTTTTTTAAAAAACAAAAAAAAATTAACTGACGCTCACTGAATCAAAAATTTGTTGGAAACAAATATTTGTAGATATTTTAAAGCTTTGTTTTTAAACAATCTAACATCCCACGCTGGAAAAATGCAGAATCTTATATTTGTCTAATTTCTAGTCAAAAATATCTAACCTACAGTTAATATAAGACACAATCACTTAATGAGTAAAGTGTCAGTATGATATAAAGACGTGCTTTCAGACAGTACATCTTAAAAACCTTAAGTCTCTGAGATGAAACAAGATTTTTGACTCTCCATAACATTTTTAAGCTGCCGTTATTTGTAAAAGATATAACTTTCCTAATACTAGCAAATAATAAAAAGCTCAATCAGTTTTCTCAGCTAATTTCAAGAAATCTTAAGTTGAAAATACTTTTTCATGTTAAAAATAAGTCTGCCAATGGAACAGGTGAAAATTCACTTAAGATTTCTTGAAATAAGGTACTTATTTTGAGCTTTATCTCAAAAAAAGAGCAACGCCTGTGCAAGACTTGTTTCTGGCCGGCAATAGCGGGGGGAGCGCAGTCCTCACGCTCACCGCTTCGCCTCCAGTTGGTTGTCCAAGCGGCAAGCAAGAGAGCAAGAAGACGAGGGCCGAAGGGAGGCTGCACCGATGGAACAGGCTTGCCAGAGCGCCGTTGGCCGATCTATTTTTGGGGTTCCAGGCGAGCCTTCACGGCTACCGTGGCGATACCGGGGGCACCCACCCATCTGGCAGTCCCCTACTTTGGCCCGTTACACCCGTGCACCACGTTGAGGTGGAGTTGGACTTGACACAGAAGAGCTTTATTTCACTAATATTAGGAAGTGTTACATCTCTTACAGCAGCTTAAAAAACTTAGTGAGTCAAAAAAAAAAAAGAAGCTTGTTTCGTCTCAGATATGACTCAAAACGACTTTCACTTCAGTTTTTTTCAGATTTCAATCTAAAAACAAGTCCTGATATCTTACTGAAATGTTACCTGTTAAGTGAATGTGTCTCATTAAGTGTAGATTAGATATTTAGACTAGAAGTTCAACAAATACAGTTGGTAAGATTTTGCGTTTTTGCAGTGCGATAGAGTTTGTCACATTTTTCATAGATTTATTGGCCGTCTTTCTGCTCTTACATGAAATTGCCGCACAGGCAACATTGGATTATTACAGCGACAAAGGAATCTCACTGCGGTAGCCTTGGAAAGCCAGATATTCTCTCTTGCTGCTGCTAAATTTGCCTCCTTTGCACGTGCATGCAACGCTTTGCCTATCCAGCTTGTTTGACATACAATCTCCTATATATCTAATTCTATATATATATATGTGTGCACACTATATGTACTATATGTAGCTCCTGTAATTAGCTTTAGTGTCTGAATAGCTTGTAGATTAGTGCACTGTCGCTATAGCCTTTACATGTGATCTGTGGCCTCTTGTGAAGTTTCTCGTACTGCAAGCATGCTAACCCGGCTTTGCATTATATTCCTCTGCGCTTTCTCTGGCTGTCTCTATCCAATTTCCATCTTTCTCTTCTGCTTGAAGACTGTCGCAGCTTTGACCGTAGGGCATTATATCTATCTGTGTAGTCCCGCTTGCATGTCTTCCTGTACGCTTTTCTCTGCTCTGCACCTGTATGGCTTTCCTCTCTTTCTCTTCAGCTTCGCCCTCTTTTTAGCAACGGCGTACACAACAATGCATCTCGGCGCTTTCTCGGCTACCCGCTGGTGTTCCGTTTGTCTGAGGTCTTGTTTCAGTGTCCTCACAATGATACGACTGGGGTTTTTTTCCCCAAATGATCAAAACGGTCCAATTTCCGAGGCCTTTGACTCTGTGGGATGTATGAAAAGTGTAACACTCTCATATTTCCATCATCAAGAAACTCGGCCAAAGTACACGGAGGGGGTGTCGGCTAATAACGAAGTATTTAATAACTACTTTTCTTGCTTACAAGTTTTTTCTTAAGGACCAATAAAATCCAAAGTACTCAGAGTGCAGTTCATTTTTATGACTAAATGTGGTGCAGTTCTGAACAATGTATTCTGTAGACTGCTGTATAACTTCACGCATTCATTTGTCCTGAACTATGTGTTACTCTTGGGGAAATATAAATAAATATTGGAAAAATGTATATCAATTTATTTTTCTTCTTTCTTGGTCTTAGACATACGTGTTTGATGTATTCCATCCATTTAGCTGAGGTTAAGTCACGGTGGTGGCAGGTTAAATACGGTCCTTATGTCCCTCTGCCAGAATTGCCACATTACCATGTTGGACTTGTTTGCACACCCATGTGGTCCAGAGAGCTGTGATGCTGTAGCCATGAGGCCCTACTAGGAACTCCCAGTGCAAATACTTCAACCAGACTTAAGTGCGATTCAAAAACTTGCACGCCCAGCATAGGGAACCGGGGCCCCTTCCTTCGATCCAGACTTGGAAGGGGAGTTCTTTGATGATGGTCTGGTGGCTTGGCCTCTTTCCACTGGGTCCATGTGGCTCAGGCTGACATGGCAACATGGGCTATGTTGGTGCACCACCCAGAGTGACGAGCTTAGTGGTGGGGTGTAAATTGGGTTAGCAGGTCTGTCAGGGGTCTTTCGTGCGTCCATTCCCATGGCACATTTTTTGAATTTTTTTTTTTTGGATTGTGGCTACTTGCCATTCATCACGGATTATACGCTAAATTTAGAGGCCAAGAGGTGATGCCACAGCCCTCCAAATACACAAAATAAATTTGTACAGAATGTAAAGCTGGTTGCATATACCATCCAACAGCAAGGTTGTAGAAAAGAGTCCAAAGCCCTCGATAAATTGGAGAAAGCAGTGGGCAACAAAATTTGTAGGTAGATTGTAGATCGATTCCTTTGTACAAGAATACAATGAAAGTTCAATGCACCAATGTAAAAATCAAAGCTTTTTAAATCAAAGCTAAAGACTTGTTTATTCAAAATGGCTTTTAATACCTCGTAGCGTTGTGACAATTTCTGTGACATTTTTGTTTTTATGTGCCTCTTCTGATTTTATTGTAAAGCACTTTGATTACCTTTTGTTTGTTGTAAAGGGCGATATAAATAAATATTGATTGATTGGAAAACGGCCCTCAACTTGGGGGTAATAAAAAGAGTACTAAATAAATGTAGGTTTAAAATCCTCATTCACAAACACAACACATGTGCAAATCCCCATTCTCAATACACACAGTCAACAATTATAAATTTTAAAGTGCTAATAAATGCCGTTTTTACAATGGTGCAATGCAATTTCATTGTATTCTTGTACAATGACTATTACCAGCTTTACATTCTGTGCAAACTTTCTAACTCTTAACACTTCAACAACCATGCAGCCTCATGCATTCACTGGGTGCAACATATTGTCACGATGCATGTCGTGTGATAACATACTAAAAGTTAAGCGTGCATGCATGTTCCTACAAATGCCCACATGCACGCGCAACGCACGTTTTGCATTTAACTTTCAGAAATGCGTGTTTAGTTTTGGTTAGGGTTAGGTTTGGGGTTATTATAATAATAATAGTCCCATTACCCCATTGTCCATATTTCATAATGATGAAAATGCATAAGGCGTCCTCTATTTATAGGTCCTGGATGGCAACCACCAAGGCAAACAACCGATCCATCCTCACTTCTCAAGGAGCCATCTCTCTGCCGCAGCCAGGTGAAACGTGGGTGTCCCCTTAGCCTTTTCCAGCCTCTGGGGTCCTCAACACTGAGGCATCTGCGTGCTGGATCATGCCCAGAAAAATGCGCCATAGGGCCCAAATTTCATAGCTGACCTTCCCTCACAATGCAAGTGATAACTCTTATTAGAGTCTCCCCAAGTAACCGTTTGTTTTACACAGTCATTCCAGTGGCACCCAAGGATCCTCCGAAGAGATCGAGTACCAAAGATATCTAGTTGTCGCCTTAGGTCACTGGTTAGCATCCAAGTCTCACAACCATACAGTAAGGCAAGAAGCACCAGGACTGTAAAGACTTGGACCTTCGACCTCCTGGAAAAGTATCAGCATCACCAAACAACTCTTCCCAAGAGTCTCCCGATCTCAAAGACTTAGGACGCAGAGACATGAATGTCTGTGCTGAGATCAGTGAATGTCTCCACAAGTCCAGCACTTTCATCACATATAGATACACTTGTGATGGCCAAGTCCAGGAAGTCATTGAAAGCCTGGCTCTTAGTTTTGACCCGGGACAGTTGCAAACCCAGGCACTCCGATTCCTCACTCAGGTTCTCAAGTGCTCCCATCACTGATTCCACAACGATCACACCACCATTACCAAAGTCAAGGTTGGTAAACAATTCCTCGCCAACAAAACCCTACCCAACACCCAGTCCAACCCAATCCATTTGTATGGAAAAAAATTACATTATATGAAGATACTGACGGACAAGATCGGCAAGTTTCTGTGATCCAATTTTATGTTCAATCAGTACACAAGAACGACACAGCCATTTTCGTTGTCAAGTCAAGGGTTTCCATCTCTTTCCATCAGTCTGACAGATGAAGCATGCAGCCAGTTTTCCACTGGAGGTCACCACCTATCTCCTCAGATAAAGCTCCCAGAAAAAGTGCACATATCTGCATAAAATGGTAAAAAGGTCCTTCAACAGCAAAGTGGGACTTGGAGAAGTGGCACTTGTACTGCACAAACAGCAAAAAAACACATCGGCGGTTTGTGTCATGCCGTTTTATCTGAGAGTTGTAGTGTCTTTATATTTTTGTCGCAATACAGCACATCAGCATATTAAGAGGATTTGCAAACATCAGTATGTGTCAATTTTTTCCACATAACTAAGAACACAGTCAATTTTAAGATGGCTAATATTAGGACTGGAATGAAACATCAGTGTCTGTATGTCATTCATCTAAATAATAATCCTACTATAATTTGAGCAACTTTTGTCTGTTTGTTCCCCTACTCCTCCAAGGTCCTTTGGACAATGTCTACCAAACTTGACATGTGGATAACGGTCAACCCCTCAATTGCATTGAGGTCAAATGTCAATTTTTTTTCTCTCACTCGGATGCCCACCAAACTTGGCACACATATGTAGGTGGGTTCTGGAATTGCCCAACAAGGTCAAATTTACCAAAGGTCAGTCATTGGGGCCAAGGTCACAACTGCATGTCGGTTGTGACCTACTCCTCTTAGGTCCTTATGTTGAGTTCTACCAAACTTGGTATGTCAGTGAAGGGTGACCCTGAAATTGCCCTTAAAAAATTAATTTTGGCAAATGTCAAGGAACTTAATTTTCAACCCAATTTTGACCAAATGTGGCACACACTTAGGTGGATTCCAGAATTACCCTGGCAACGTCAGCCACAGGTGAATTATTAGGGTGAAGGTCATTGAGGTCAAATGTCAGATTGTCATAGCCTTTATTGGCTTCATGCTCACAGATACTATTATCTAGTTCCATGAAGTAATTTACTGTTTTCACAATAAAAATGTAAATGTTGGTTTGCGTGAAATGCATAGAACTGTGGGTGCATCACACTTCAAGATGGGAATAACGGCCTTTTGAAGGCTGCCAGGTCTTATGGGCCCATTCAAAAGAATGGCTCAAGGCACTATTTTCTCTTCTTTTTCCCCTCTGAAAATCATGCAAGGAGGAGACTTGTGAGGGAAGTCACCAAGCCCATGACAACTCTGAAGGAGTGATACGTTTCTGTGGCTGTGATTGGAGAAACTGTGCATAGTGCAACTTTTGTCTGTTGCATCTCCAGTTATGCATCTTCATAGTGGAGTAGAACAGAGAAGGATGTTCTTTAAAAGAAGACATTAAATTTCAGCGACAATTTGGCACGAGCCACATGGGTGAATCGAGCCTAGATTAGATTTTTCTTGTATGAAAATCCATGGAAGACACCAATAGATCCCTCCTGTGCAGCCGCAGTTACAGGAATCTGATTCTCTGATAAACGTCACTATTCCTGACATCGGTGTGTGAATGGGTGAATGTGAGGAGCATCTGCTCTAAGGGAAACGCACTAACTGCTCTCTAGGTGGCACTGTTACTTCACACAGAGCAGCAAACAATATTTTCTCTCTGCATGCACTGCAAATGTGTTTACAATATATGAGCCCCCATTATTGTCTGACTTGCTTGTTATTTTTAGATTTCCTCTCCGTCATTTCTGATTCTGCCTTTCTTTTAAGCCCAGAAATCGAACAGCCAAACCAAATGAAAGAGGGGGGGTTTAAAAAAAAAGACTTTTCAAACTGTGTGAACGGTTCCCAGATGCCAGGACAGAGAAAGATGCCATTAATAACCGTTCCGTCTCTGACAAAGAGGTGACCTATAATAAAACAGATTATTACCCTGTTTGTTTGTCCAAGTGACACTATAGTGACGTTTGTGGCTTCTACAAACATCTGCGGCGCACACCATCAGCTCGCTCTGAATTTAATGAGTTCAAAGAAAAAAAATTAGCATTACAAATGTGGTACGAATCAGTTTCAGACATCCAGAGCACAGGAAGTTATCCCCAAAGTCATTCTCATACACATACACACACACACACACACACACATACATATATATATGTTTTTATGTGTGTGTGTGTGTGTGTAGATTAAATAAATGTGGTATTTCATATGGATCTGAATCAGACTGTGTGAATCCAGTGAAAATAAGTTCTATGGGTAGTTAATTGGTTTAGAGGTCAAACAGTTGGAGCATGGGTTGGGGATAAAATGGTTGAAATGGCTGCTCCACCCTGGCAGAGGCCTGTGTCAAGTCAAGCCTGGGAGCAGGCACTGGTGCCACACTTCACTGCATCCATGATACCACGGAACCGCCTTGGGTCCTGGATGGCAACCACCCAGACAGACAACCGGTCCATCCCCACCTCTCTAAAATAACCATCTATCTGCTGCAGCCAGGTGAAGCGTGGGCGTCCCCTGGGCCTTCTCCAGCCACTGGGGTCCTCAACACTCAGGCACCTATGTGCCGGATCGTGCATAGAAAAAAGCTGACGCTCCCTCACACTGCAAGTGGCGCTCCTCATCTTCGTCTCAGTAACCGTTCGTTTGATACAAGGTCATTTCCAGCAGTACTCAAGAATCCTCCAAAGAGACCGAGTACCAAAGACATCCAGTCGTCGCCTTAGGTCACAGGTTAGCGTCAAAGTCTCACAACCATACCGTAAGACAGGAAGCACCAGGAGACTAAAGACAGAGGCCTGTGTGATGAGCACTATAATTATTATTACCGTTGCCAACTTCTGTAGCTTCTGTAAGTCATTCAGTGATCAAAGACAAGATTTGCTCCTTGACTGGGATCCACACCAGAACTTAATCAGCTTTTCTCTCTTGAGATACTGTGCTGACAGATGGCAACGGAAACATAACCTCTGATCCTGATCCTTTGATGGTGACCATTGACCTCTGATCGTGACCATTGATTATGACCACTGAGCTTTGATCCTGATTGCTGTCCTTCAATCTGCATCTTCATCCACAGCAACACCAAAATTTAATGGGCTCTTCCTTGGCCCATGTCCCACCCCGCTATTAAGTTTAAATAAAATCAGTTTGTTTTTGTGTAATCCTGCTAACAAACAAGCAGGCGTATGTGAAAATATAACCTCCATAGATGAGGCAATTAACACATTAAGGATTATTAAATTTCCAGGTCTGACGTTTCACAGAATCATCGTGTAGTTTTGATCCTTTGCTGTAGTCGGAGTAGTTCCTGTGTGGGCTGTTTATCACCTGACGATGTGATGCCTATACGTAGCAGCCCCGTTCCATGTGGAACATGTCCAAGTCCTTGTAATCCCCCAACAGCCTCATCCGACACAAAGAAGGAAAAAATCTGCTCTATCCAAACGCACGGTTTACAGATCGGAAAAACATAGCAAACATGTTGCAAAGTTTAAGTCTGCAACGTTTTTCTTTTCGCAAACTTAGCTGTGATTTATGAGCAAACGCAGCAGATGGTAAAATCTGGGTGGCTGCTTCAGAGGGGACGACCAAAGCTTTCTGACAGAAAGGACACAAGGTTTTTCTTACATTCTTATCAATGACTGAAGTCTTTCCTGCAAACACACGGTGTGTGTTTGTGTGCACAGCGGCAAAGTCAAGCCAGATGTTGGTGTCTGCAGGAATCGGCGCACGAATCGCCTCGCAGTCTCTCAAGGCAAACGTTGGTTGAACCCTGCATCTGCTCTAACGTCAACTCAGAAGCTGGTCGGTCTGTTTGGTTTCACTTTGACACCACTCGGCTAACGTGGAAGCCCGCTCACCTCAATGGAGAGGTCGCGTCCTCCACAGAAAGCAGCAGAATCCACAGGCGTGCATACTATATATGTATATATATATATATATGTGTATATATATGTCCATATTGTAAGTGAACTGTGTATCGTTCTGCTCAAGAAGGTAATGGTTCAGACTAATAATGTTTTACTTAAGCATTGGTTCTTTGTGTGATAATTTGATCCAACATTCGATTGAATTTAGACTTACAA
>OMMV01096782.1:3106-17985 GCA_900302635.1 Chatrabus melanurus
GGGAGCCTATCGCAGCAGTCATTGGGCGAGATGCGGGGTACGCCCTGGACAAGCCGCCAGTCCATCGCAGGGGTTGTAAAGATTCTATCCATTTAACTGTGTTTCTATATTTAATCATGAACTTAATAATCCTGGATGATCTGATGCCTCATAACAATGATAAAATTATTGTCAAGTGACTATAAATAATTGTCTAGTAGCAAGAGCAGATACACCTTAGGGATCGTCTGTGACAGTGTTGGGCGCTCATGTGCACCTGAATTAAGTTTCAACATCTATTTGCAATCAGTTTTCAGAAAGCACACATTATGCTTCTCATTAGCATTTTTATTTAGTTTTTACTGTTGATCTCCTGTTACCCTGTTAGGTCTCTGTGGCGTTATTCTGAACTATTTCAAATTGTTACAGCATCATCTCAAAAAGACTGTTGTCGCCTACCCAAAAAGTCCGATAGGGATCCTGTATGAAAATAAAATCCTGTAGACATTCCTATAGGATTTTTTACCACGGGGTTTCCTATAGGAATAGTAATAGGATTCCTTCCTATAAGATTCTTACAAGACTCCTATAAGATTCCTGTAGGAAAAAGTCATTCCAATTTCTGATAGAAATCCTATAGGAATTCCAATAGGATTTTTTCCGTTCGGAATCCTATAGAATTTTTTTCTATAGTAATCTTGTAGGAAAGAGATCTTATAATATTCCTTCCTATAAGACTTCAATAGGAGAAAGTCATTCAAATTACTGATAGAAATCTTATAGGATTTCTATTAGACTTTCTTGGTAAGGTTATCAGAAACCGGAGCACTCAGTTATGTTGCATTATGATGGATGGTTTAGTTAGCCGCAGTGGTCAGGGAAAGTTGTTGGACAAGTCTGATTTTTACACCGGGAGAAAATCAGAACTCACTCATTTTAGCAGCCCTTCCTCATTAGTGGCTACCTGGTTGTCATGATGGCAAGCACAATATGTGACATATACAAGAAAGAGTCTGGTGTAGATCCATCATGAGATATGGAGGGATGCGACAGAACAGTTGATGAGACAACACTGGAACACACACTTAGAGGGAGAACTACAATCTCCTCTGAAAAGAATGGAATGACATGGCATTTGTTTCGGCTGTACAGTTTGGAACGCCACCTTTTATTTTCTGGTGTTTACATCTAGATGTGTTAAACATAGAACATTGCACCTTTTGTATAATACTACCCAATTTTGGTTGAGCAAAACACATTATACATGTTAGAAATGTTTTGCTGATCATATGTTAAAATGTGTTCAACCATGTGTATATATATATATTTTTGGAGTTAGACTGGATTTCTGTGTTTCACCAATGGTGAGTTGATGATTTTTTTGGGTGGGGCGTTAAACCAAATAGCATGATGCACTGCGGTTTCATTTGCATAGGCCTATATAAAGCTAGAGCTGATTTGAATCTCTGGTCCGGAGCAGTAGGTGGTGGTAATGCACCTTTTTATGCTGGTTGTCAACCGCTATTAAACAAGAAGAAGAAGAAGAAGAATCTCTGGTCATCCCGCTCAAACTTTGAGTCTTGTTAGACAACGATTGTACTAATCCCCCTTTCAAATGGTGTATTGTAGTCTACTATGGAAAGTTTGTCTCTTCTCTGCGAGTGTTTGTATATTCCGTGTTGTTCAATAAAGCTTTTAAAAAAAAAAAAGTGCTCCATGCTAAAATAGCTGGGCAGGTCCATTGGGTTTCACCCATGAAGATTCAGGTGTTCTTAAAAAGTACAAGCCAACATAAAGTCCAGAGAGCTGTCTATGGGAGAGGAGGAAGCTATTTTGAAGCGGAGGAAGGCAGGAAAATCAATCAGAGGTATTGTGAATTGGCCTTGTTGTTGCAGTCCTTTGAGAGGGGCCGGTAGACCTGAAACCCTCTGGTGAAGCTGCACCGCTTGTTTTTTGTTTTCCTATTTGTTTTTAAAAACTCAAAGTTCTGTGTCTGCTGAAAACTTTTGTTTTCCAATAAAATTTGACATAGGACCTTCCTGTAGGAAGCTGGCTGAGTTTCCTCTGGACACACAACCCATCCACCGGTAGTATAGCTCCAAATGCCATGTGCTAGAACCACCAGCCCAGGCCTGGAGACGCTGTAGTGTTGTTTCAGGGAGTGGAGCTACTTGGTTTCTCCCTAAAAATAAGATTTTTGCAGCCATGAGGGATGTCAGTTTGCAAATGCCTACCCTTACAGAAATTCACTATGGTTTCCTATGGTTTTTATACAGTAACTATGGTTTTGCTATGGTAACTCATGGTAATTACAATTACTATGCTCCGACCCATAGTACTACCATGGTTTATCCATAGCACTTCATCGTAACTGTGGTACTACTAAGGTTTTAAAGCAGCACTTTATGGTAACCATGTTACTACCATGACTTTGTACCACACAGTCAATATGCTACAGCTGGGTGCAACCATACTTTTTGTATTCACTATGGTATTATCTTGGTTTACTATGATCCAAACAGAAAGCTCTTTGGTATGAAAATTAACCATGGTTGTACTAAATAACTTCTTATTCTTTGAATAACCATAGTTTTTCATTTTTTATGGTTAGCCATAGTTTTTTGGGTAACCATGGTTTGACTACGGTTTTATCATTGTTTCACTACAGTTAAACCCTAGTTTAACCTTGGTCATATACTATGACCAACTATGATCAAGGTTAAACTAGAAATGAAAAAAAAAAAATCATATCTCTGAAATTTGGTATGTATATGCAGGATCAGACCCTCAACTATCACACCAAGATTCATCCTGATCTGATCCGGATTAAGGATTTCGCAGTAATTTAAATTTAACATTGGAAATCCCACTTAACATGTTCAGATGTGTACATTTTGGGGACATGTCAACAGATCAGGATGAATCTTGTCATGCTTATGTAAGATGGTAATAGCTATAAGCAGGTAAAATTCTATCCACATCCGGAAAGTCTCCTGGATCCATTGGATCAAAATGTAAAAAATTCAGGTGCCGGTATGTAAGACACTGTTGTAAGGTATCTAAAAGAGATAGAAATGTCCAACCGCTACCAAAATGTAGCTGGGAGAATGCTCATTCAGTAAGCTGTCAACGGATTTGAGCTATCTCCAATAGCTCAGCACTTGAATTGATGTTAGCACTTGTAGTATATTTCTAATAGTTGTGTAATCCCTGCTGATGCCAGCATTTGTGGTTTATGTATCACTATAATGGAGAATAAAAATAAATAAAATAAAATATAAATAAATTAGAAATTAAAGGAGTAAAAGCTCATTTATCATAACATGATTTGAATGTCTCGTGGTTTGTTTTCACAGTCGTATAAATCATATATGCCAATCAAAGTTATTCTTCATGTTCACTAATTGATTTCGCAGGTGACAAATGTTAAAACCTTGGTGGAAGTCTGCGCTCTCTGAGTGCTCTTGTTTCTGCTGTAAAGTTGGACATTTTAACATAGGGGTCTATGGGGAGTAACTTGCTTTTGAAGCCAGCTTCAAGTGGCCATTCAAGGAACTGCAAGATTTGGCACTTCTGCGTCAGCTTCATTTTTTTAGCACTGAAGGTTTGGGTTTGGAGAGGACAAGTCATAGCTGGTTAATGTGCATCTGCTTATCAAACACAAGATTGGATTAAAGAAGAAAATCCCCTCAAGGTTGCTTCATTCTCCACTGTACGCACTCCTATCACAGATGGCCGACAGCACAGACCAACTTTTAAGTAGTTTAGAAAAATAGAGGATTTTGGAAATCAGTGAGCTTGATAGGACTGGAAAAGCTGGAGGAGAGACAAGAGCATCAAAGCTTGAAGGTCATGTGATGGAGTGAAGCCAGCATGAAAAGAGGCACCAGTGCTCCCAGCAGGCTTAGCCTGTTTTATGATTTATTAAATTTATTTATTTATTTTGCTTTCGCCACTGCTCACGGCCGCAGGCTGCCTCGTCGAACACCAAATGTCGCAGGTGCTTTTTTTGATCGGCGAAAATGGGGTACTCGCTCCCTGCCTCCCGTGCTGGTCATGTTCTGCATTTTTTTGTAGACTGCTCAGTGCTGCAGGCTATATTTGTGTAAGATTAAAAAGAAACCCTACATTTGTCAGTTTCATTGAAGGTAACCTTGAGAATATTATAGCGCTGCTGTATGTCTGAGATGGAATGAAGGAATATGCATAATACTGGTAGCCGAGCAGCACTTTTGAGCTATTGAAGCGAGAATTAGAACAGAAGGAGCAGAAGACAGCAGTTTGAAAGGACATTCAAGCAAACAGGGAAGAATTAGTTCATGCGAAAGATTCAACCATCACGTCCTTCAAATCTGAGTGTGTTTAAAAGAAAGTAGGTTTCAGCATAAAATATCTGAAACAAACTTAAAGTTGAGTTTCACAGATGGCTTTATAGCCATATGAGCTGTATGGACGCAAATGCATTAGGTCAGGGTGCAGTAAAGGCATGGAGCGACTGGCGTCTTCAGCAGAGTGAGGGGTTTAATGTTTTGGGCGGAATCAGAAAGTTTTCTGAGTCTCAGGGATAATAAGCACCACAGGGTTATAACTCATGGCTGAGTGGTTTGGACTTTTGGTCGAAGCAGAGAGGGCAGCGAAGTGAAGGGGAATGAACAGATAGATGTGTAGTGGAGCCTACAGAGAACCCAACCTTTGATCACAGGGTGAAGAATTACCAACTCAATCCCTGCTGCTGCTGTGCAACAGGACGCTCCGAAACAGCACCAGAAATGTTCACGTTTCAATTATTAACCCTTTTCTTGCTTAACATCTTTATTTGTTGGCATGTCCACGGACAGAATCGCATGCATACATACATATAACTCACTTTGTTAAGTTTCCTTAACCTGAATTTTTCTGAGTGAAACATGGCGTTTGTCAGGGATGTCTTCTTCCTCCTACATTGTTAAAGGTTTGCAAGGACTGGGTGTTGGGTAGGGTTGCGGGAACCGGTAATTTGTGGTGCTTTTTTATTTATGTTTTGGTCAGGAAAGGTTTACTGACCTTGACTTCACAGACAATGCTGTAATCTTAGTGGAAACAATGGATACCCTGATTGCAGCACTTGAGAAGCTGAGCGAGGAATCGCAGTGTCTGGGTTTGTGATCGTCCTGGCTCAAGACTAAGATCCAGGCTTTCAGTGACTTCCTGGACTAAGCCATCAGAAGTGTATCTGTATGTGGTGAAACGGTTGAACTTGTAGAGACAGTCACTTATCTTGGCAATGGCATTCTTGTCTCTGGGTCCTCGACCTTTCGAGACACTTGGGAAGAGCTCATGCAGTCATGAGGTCACTGGACAGACGATATGCAAAGATATCGGCAATGCCGATATCTTTGCAGGAGAAGTTCCAAGTCTTGAGGGTCTTGGTGCTTCCTGTGTTACTATATGGTTGTGAGACTTCGACGCTAACCAGTGACCTAAGGCAATGACTGGATGTATTTGGTACTAGGTCTCTTCAGAGGATCCTTGGGTACCACTGGAATGACTTTGTGTCAAACAAGCGGTCACTTAGGGAGCCTAAGATGAGAAGTATCACTTGCCTTGCGTTTCTCTGGGCATGATCCAGTACGCAGGTGCCTCAGTGTTGAGGACCCCAGCTGCTGGAGAAGATGAAGGGGATGATCATATTTCACCTGGCTGTGGCAGATAGATGATTACTTTCAAGAGTTGGGAATAAACCGGTTGTCTGCGTGGGTGGGTGCCATACAGGAACCAGGGCGGTTTCATGGTATTGTGGATGCGGCAATGCGTGGCACCAGTGTATGCTCCCAGACCTGATCTGACTTTAATTCGCCTTTGCCAACCTGTCAGTGTAACTGCTGAAACAATGTGGGATTGTGATGTAGAGTGATGTCAGTCTCAACACGTGCGGACAGTGGAGACACACTGAGGGCGAAAACAGGCATATGTTCCCAAATGTGCATGAGTCACAAGCTGTCCAAAGAGGAGATTTTTGGAATGGTTGTATAATCTTGATTTTGGTCCCAAATTAATCTCAACGTACAAACATCCAACATATGTGCACATTGTAATGGCAGTGCTCTCTGAAGTCTGCAGACATGGACTGGCTTGATTGTGGTTGGTGGATACATCTAATTATTGTCTGGTTGCTCCAAAGGTCGGCATACCGAGGGAGTGGTAGTTGCCGTCGTAGACTGGCTCCTCCTGATGGTGTCAGATATCAACCTGTCAATGAGTGTATGATGAAGCTCAGATTTACTCTCTTTTCGGATGTCTTTTCTCCAATTATAGTGGGTGATATTTCTCCGAGGAGGACTTTTTAGTCGCAGATTCACTCGGTGATTGACAACTGCCCCAGGGGTGACACTCCTCTGGTCATGGGTGATTTCAGTGGGACCACAGGCACTGACAAGGCTGGCGAGGAGCACTGTATCTGTCCCAACAGATTTAACAAACATGGTGAAAATGGCTCCTTGACATTGCAAAGAGTTGGGGGCTATAAATTACTGGCTCCTGGTTTCAGCACACAGAGGGACACTAATATCAGTGGTGTAGCGAACGAGATCGATCATTTTCACGTGGAAAGATGCTGCAGACTTGTACACGACTGCAGAGTCTATAGAAGTGCCCAGTTTGTGAAGTCTGACCACAAAGTTGTTGTAGCTTCTCTAAGTATTCAGTTGAAGTCATGCAGACTGCTGTCTCCTCAGTGTCCCATACTTAATCTGGCTAGACTTCAAGATCAAACTGTTTCGCAAATGACTGGAATGGAATATGGTCGGCACGGTGGCTTCGTGGTTACCACTGTTGCCTCACAGCTAGAAGGTCCCAGGTTCGCTTCTGACCCGGTCCTTTTTGTGTGGAGTTTGCATGTTTTCCCCGTGTTTGCGTGGGTTCCCTCCGGGTGCTCCGGCTTCCTCCCACTTCCAAAGACATGCAGGTTAGGTGAATTGTTGACTAAAAATTGACTGTAGGTGTGAGTGAGAGTGTGAATATGTTTGTCTGTCTATGTGTGGCCCTGCGATGGACTGGCAGCCTGTCCAGGGTGTACACCGCCTCTTGCCCAATGACCGCTGGGATAGGCTCCAGCACCCCCGTGACCCTTAATTGCAGTAAGCGGGTATAGAAAATGAATGAATGAATGAATGAATGGAATGGAATATGGGAGTTCTTTCCTGACAAGACACTGAAAGCTACCAGGGATTGCAGTGGTGTTGCCTTCACATGAGGGGGTGTTTTACAGGAGGGAGGTGTTTCATCTCAGAGGGACTGAAGAATCCTTGGGTACCACTGGAATGACTTTGTATCAAACGAGTGGCTACTTAGGGAGACTAAGATGAGGAGTATCACTTGCATTGCGAGGGGGCGCCAGCTTCGACATTTTGGCCATGTGGCGTGTTTCTCTATGCATGATCCAGCACATAGGTGCCTGAGTGTTGAGAATCCCAGTGGCTGGAGAAGGCCAAGTAGATGCCCATGCTTCACCTGGCTGTGGCAGACAGGTGGTTACTTTCGAGAGGTGTAGATGGACCGGTTGTCTGCCAAGGCGGTTCTGTGGTGTCATGGATGCGGCGTAACGCGGCACCAGCACATGCTCCTAGACTTGACTTGGACTTCAGAATGACATGCAGAGGAGTTCTAGTGCACGTTTTGGTAGAAATACTGGGCGGTATAAGGACCTCAGAAAGTGGGCTGTGATGGCAGTGAAGGCAGATAAGGAGGCATTTGCTGGAGGAACCTGTGAGCAGGTGACACACCATCTGAGGTCTGGCCTTACCTATCGACCAGATCCTAGGTCTGAATGCTCACTGAACACAAGCGTGAATATTGGTTGGGCTTCTTTGCTGCTCTATAAACTGGCTGTAATTCCTATGTGATAGTTTTGTTTAACCCCTTAAACTAGCAGAGCAGGTAGCTCTGCTTGTTTGGAGTTGGGCTACCAACATGTAGACCTAGATTCAATTCCTGGTCAGGCTACCTTTCTGTGTCCTTGGACAAGACACTTCATCGTCTCAGTTCACCCAGCTGTAAATGGGTACTGGCCTTGGCTGAGGAAATAACCTGTGTCGGACTGGCATCTGTCAGAAGTCGCAGACTCTCATCCGCAACACGCTACGGAATCTGGGGATAAGCACTGGCACCAACGGGCGTCAGGGTCGATATAGGACTTACTTCTTAAATTAAAGCTAAAACTCTACACTCCAAGCACATCTTGATTCTTTCCTTTCAACTCAATTGTGGTGATGTATAGAGGCAAAATTACAAAAATTGCATCACTGTCTAACTACTTATGGACCTTACTGTACGTGCATCGAAGGATAAGTGCAATATTGTGCACTATGCATATCATTTTTGTTCAATTTCTGAATCTATCCTTCTTTGAGTTGTTTTTTTCAATCTCAGAATTAGATGTTCCATGAGCTGTGCAATAAAAGCATGTCCTCCAATCATTATTTGGGAAAGTGGAACACAGTGAAGACGTACTGTAGGGCATCCTTTGAAGACTCTGTCGTCCTGAAATGACTAATACAGAGAAATGAAATATTGAGGAAACGCTCTGATTCAACTTGTAAACAAGCAGGTTGACAAATGCAGGATGGAGCCACGAATTACTCTGCAATGTCATGAGACTCTGTAAGGTGGAGCCGAATCTCTGCCCGTCCTGTCGAGGCAGGCTGATGCAGAAGAATGCGGCCCGATGGGAGTTTCCCCACCTGCTGTTAAGGAGGAAGAAAATGTGAGCATGGAATGACTTTGATCACTTCTAATCCTCAAGGGAGGCCAAATCCAAGGAGTGCTGGTCAGCGGGTTTTTTTTCTTCAGATTATTGATGCACTTTATCAGAGAATGGCAGTGATTTTTAACAGGGGTAAAACAAATCTATAACATTTCAAGGAGATGGATTTGGCAGTGCAAGACAAAGCGCGTTGAGGATCCACACCCAGCGTGTCCCGTAAATGTCAGCCGGCAGCCGAGCTTTGTTTCCCCGTGGATAATCTAATGGAGAACGCCTCGTTAAATACCACCGCTGGTGGCGCCTCGCTCCAGACACATGCAGAGTCTGACCTTTCATCATGGGAGCAATTAACACGACTGGATTCTGGTTTAATCAGACTGTCATTTTATTATCACTACCCTAATGGTGACTCATATATCACAGTTAGCCAAAACCTTTTCACCATGTTTGGATCTTAGTGCATCGAAGGTGTCACGGCGCTTTGTGAACGATAATCTCACTGTCGCTACAGAAGACCTAAAGTAGACACCGAAGCCAAAGCCAAATTTATTGTGATGTGCACGCACAAAAACCAACACATTAACTGGTATTTATAAAGGTAGGAAGTACAGTGAGGACATACATACCTCATGCATACTTTGGACCGTGTGTACACACATTTTTCCGAGCAAGTCAAGCCTGATGTGGTGAAGTGGAAATAAAAAAACAAGGTGAGAGAATTTAACGTAAAACAAAGCAGCTTTCACAGAGCTTGCATTTCTTATTGTAAAAATATTTCTTTTCACGCACACACACACACACACACACCTATATTACTACGGACAATTTACCATTCACAAACTGCATTGTAAAGTAGAAAAATGCATGGCATTAAGGGGCAAGCCAGAGCGATGTATATGTGCAGGTAACACCATAGTGATTACATCGCATGTAAAAAAAAAAAAAATACTGCCTTTTGAAACATACTACATTTAATGTTTAAAAAAAAAAAGCATTTTAACAGTGGATTTTCTTTAAATATAACTTCAGTTTTCAATATCATTAAACTGAAAAGAAAAAAGCTTAAAATATAAACACATTTAATCTGACTCTCTCTCTACTCAAGGCCACACCTCCAATGCTTTTTGCTGCAGGGGCGAGAGCGTCGGGGGGAGGAACACTTTTCAGTGAAATAAACTGTTAATTTTGCAATGTTTCACAGCAGTTATGGTTGCAAACCATGTGGAAAGCTTTTTTTGTTTTTAAATCAGTGTCGTTGAAGGCTGTAATGGAGTTTAACTGCTTAAGCTGCTGTGACGTCAGCGGAGCTCTGGAGTCGCAGTGACACAGACACAGACTGCGGCTGGGATCGCACGAGAAGATGAGAGCGTTTTTCAAAACGGAATGCAACGCCGCGAAAGCATGGAGCATATTATGAAATGATGTTTTTCTGTGGTCCAAATAAATCGCGATGTTCACCGTACAAGGTTGAATTATCGTACAGCCTGTACAAAATAATAAGGCCGTTCAGGGCTGCATTTCTTTTCGAAAATAAATACCCGTACGGCAATTGAAAATGGGTACACCTTTAAACATGAACAAATCACACGTGTTTTATGTTGTAAATATACCTTTTGACAGACGTGCATTGAAAATAGTGTGGCAGCGTCCTCACGCAGCATTAGCATGCTAATGCTAGCAGGCCATAATGAGAGCGGTCCGTATTGTAAGCAACACAAAATGATACTAATAGTGTTCATTTCTGGTTTGCTTTATTGAAAAACAGTAGTACAAGTACTTACAAAGTGCATCGTTACCGGCTTGGTCAGCCAGCCGTGAGGCTGCCGCTGTGTGTGTTGCAGCGAGCGTAGCAGTGTTTGTGCACTACGTGACCACCGTGCAAACAAACAAACATACATACAAACAAATTCCCATTCAACACACTAGTAAGGGCTCACTCCCACTCGCCCAAGAATTTACAAAATGTTATCAGCCCTTTTTATTATTTATTGATTTATTTGTAGCTGCTATAAATCATTGCAGCCATACGTTGAGCACATGTTCATCACCTCTGTTGCTTTTTCCCATTCATTGACTTTTGTTTTGGTCATGATTCCAGAACCAAGACCATCAAATCAATCATGTTTCCTTTTGTCCACCTCTGTGATGAGTGACTCATTTTCACATTTAGTGAAATTGCAGTTGTTTTGCGCCATTTTGCGCTACACTTAACGGTTGATTCTAACATTTAGCGGCTAACACTTATGATTAGTGGCAAAAGATACGGCAACCATTGGGGTCATAGTTAGCATAAACCACAGTTAGCTTCACCAACAGTTAGCGGTTGATTCTAACATTTAGCGGCTAACACTAATGATTAGTGGCCGAAGACACGGCAACCATTGGGGTCATAGTTAGCATAAACCACAGTTAACTTCACCTACAGTTAGCGGTTGATTCTAACATTTAGCGGCTAACACTAATGATTAGTGGCCGAAGACACGGCAACCATTGGGGTCATAGTTAGCATAAACCACAGTTAACTTCACCTACAGTTAGCGGTTGATTCTAACATTTAGCGGCTAACACTTATGATTAGTGGCAAAAGATACGGCAACCATTGGGGTCATAGTTAGCATAAACCACAGTTAACTTCACCTACAGTTAGCGGTTGATTCTAACATTTAGCGGCTAACACTTATGATTAGTGGCCGAAGACACGGCAACCATTGGGGTCATAGTTAGCATAGACTACAGTTAGCATGACTGCATATGCTAACGATACCTGTTGACTGCACATGGTAACGCTAACCACTAATGCTTGACCACATATACTATCACTAACCGCGATTAGTGGTTTATGTTCTTTAAAAGCACCAGTTATTAGCCAAACGTAGCAATGTGCGGTGTAAATTTTGGCACACTCCGCATCCGGAAATTCTTGTAACTTTCATCTCTGCTACACACAGAGCAGGATTCGAACAAAGAGCTCTCAGAAGTAAGCCATTTCTTCTTTTTGTCCACCTGCCTGGCCTCTTGGTGAGCACGTTTTCATCATCATCACTGCTGTGTTTTGCCTATTATCCAAAATAGGGATAACGTTTGCACATTTGAAGTGATTAATACTTTTTTTCTTTTTCAAGAGATGGTAGAAATGTCTCTCAGGATGCAAGAGGGAGACGGAGTTGTCTGGGCAACTGTTTACGGCATGCAAATGTTCAAAAACACGCACATTGGCTATTCCGCCCACAGGTAGGGATTGTGAAGCCACTCTGAAGCAGTCCGCGCTACCTTGGGACGGCTTCAGCTTTCACTTCACACATCTTCCCGTGCGGCGGGGGACCCCGCAGGGCGCCGAGACGGGTGCTTAAAATTGGAAAGCATTCATCTCAATCCCCCTGCCTGCCAGCGCTAATGGATGTTAGTCCGTTTTGGAGAGACATCGAGAAAGGACTGAAGAAGAAGAAGAGGGAAAAAAGCCTCCTGCGGCATATGTGCACAAAAGTAAAAATACAAGCATTAATCCCTCTGTGCTGCCGTGTGTATTATACGCAATTTGAATTCAACAACAGTCTCATTGTGGCATTGAAGCCGAAACTCTCGCCCCATCGTTGTTCCATCGCAGGCTGGATCTGTCAGTTTGCTGCAATTATTTAGGAAACTAGAAATACTTTTCATTCTGCTACATCTCATCACTGTCTGGCCGTTGTTATAAACCCCGTGCAGCGTTTCCTCCTCTGCAGATAAAAGGTGTGTCAGTATCGCTAAAGAAAGCTTGAATCACAGGCTGTATAGATACTGGACAAACCCTCTGTGACGTCACACAGAGGTCTTCCGAAGAGCCGTTTTTGGCGAAACGGGCGACCGCTCTTTCTACTGACCACTGTGGAGCAACTCCTGAGCAATATTGTGTGTGGTGCGCGCGCACGACTCTCGTTCCTCTCGCGTGCGCTCACATCGTTACTGCACATATGTGATGGAGATATTTATCGTATTAAGTAATTATTGACTGGCAACTATTGGAATATTTATTGATTTGTGTACGGGGGATGATGAACTGATCCCGCTGCGTGTCTGTGTGTGTGTGTGCGCGCTGTGCGTGCGGGACGCCGGTATCTCTATCTTTTTCCTCTGTCTTTTTTGGCTGGTCTTCACATTCTCCATCCACTTGCCAAGGGGTCGCATGTTATTTTTTCGGGGGGCGACCGGGAAGAGGTCCGCTGAGGACTCCCGGGCAACTAAACAGCCAATATACGGACACATCGGCGAAAATTAGCGGTCGCTCTTTCGCCACCAGAGTTTTCAACATGTTGAAAATCTGCAGGCGACTGATGGCGATGTGAGCAACTACTTTGGGAATGTGGATATTAATTCAGACCGCTTACAGAATATTTTCAGACTGCATTGCCACCAAGCGCAGAATTAGACGAATGGCCGTTCGTCTCTGTTGCAAATCGGTCGCAAGCCCGGTGAGATACGGGCTTAAATGAATAAAGAGGGGGAGCGTGGGCAGGCTGTAAACATGTTTATTTCTGGTGGAATTTGGAGATTTTAACATGGGCGTCGATGGGGACTGACCCACTTTTGGAGTCAGCTTCAAGTGGCCATTCAAGGAACTGTAGGTTTCGGCACTTCCGCGTTGGCTTCACACACTACTGAGTGTAACCTACAGAGGAACAGCCGATGAGCCGCGCGGCGGGCGGATCAACCCGCTCGCAAAGTTTCTCAAGGCTGCCACTGGCGTACTGTGAAACTTTTTTTAAAAATTTTTTACCAAGGATACAATTTGAAATCCAGGAGCAAAATCTGACTCATGTTTTGTTTACAGGGAGTTTTTTTTCCTTCCAATCCTTTCATAAACTTCACTAAAGTTCACACACTAAGTTTCTCAACCTTTTATTTCTGCACACTATCATCCCTTGAGACCACATCTTTATTTTCACCCTTAAGAAAACAAAGCAAAGAAAAGGGGAAAAAAGCAGAAGCAAAATTACAAACATGAGAGACTGAAATAACTACCCTGTCAATTTCTGCTCCACTTTAGGTGAAATTCATAAAAATAAAAATAAAAAGAGTCAGGAATGCATCTGTCTGTGTCTCAGTTCTTTTCCTTTCTACTTTTGTAGCTCATGGTTTTTTAAAATAATTCCGTTTAGAGTCGCCTTTCAAGCCCACGTGAGCTGCAGGAGTCCAATGAATTATTGTAATGAACATGATGTTTTGAATGACGTTGGCAGCCACTACACCGCTGCCCTTTCGGACATGATGCACAGCGAGGATTATTTGCAACTAGTGAGTGACGCAGAGAAGATTCTATTTTGTAAAAAAAAAAAAAACTGCATTCACATATTGCAGTGTGCAGCAGACGGTAACACGGATGTTCCATTCGTTTCAAAGAGAGGGCAATCAAAAACTCCACCACATGTTCTGGCAGTGATGCATCGTGATGGTATGTGCCACTGAAAGTTAAAAATTTTCAACTTTTTCCACTTGCCATATCTGCAAGAACCAAATGTTGACTTCTCCTCAACCATGGTCAAAGTTGGACGGGAACCAGATTCGTTGTGTGCGCGTGGCAGCTGAGCTGCTGCAGATCACGCGCATGCATGTCTTTACTCCGGAAGCGTTGCATTTCTGTGACGTCACTTCTTCAGCCAGCTCAGTCTTTCCACATTATTTGTCTTTGACAATGGCTTTCCCCCACACTATTGTCTGTGAAGTAACTATTTTTGGAAATGATTTTATGCCAACTACCTTGTTTTTTGTTTTGTTTTTTAAACTGCCGCATTCAGCTGATCTTATCGACAGTCAGCTGGCAGCACGTCCCTGAAAGCATAGGCTTTGTTCACATTGCCAGTTCAAATCAGATTTATTGCATATCTGATTCAAATCTGATGTCACTGACTGACTGTCCACATTATATACTGCAAGTGAGCAAATCCGATCTGTGTGTGTCCACATTGACAGTCTTATCCACATTGATTTCTATGGTAACAGGCTACGCCCAGGAAAAACAAATAAATAAAATGGACCACAGCGAGCGGTGCCTGTTTCTGTCCCACATGGTAATGTGGAGCCGCCGCGCAAACTTTATTCTAATGGCAAGGAAGCGACAGAAAACTGAGGAGAGTACTGAGTTGTGCCGCCTTTTGCGCAATGGAGGGGGGCGCTCGTCCAAGGA